>JAWQFJ010017764.1:12500-47500 GCA_034096865.1 Theodoxus fluviatilis
CTCTGTCCTGTTCTCTTCTGTCCTGATTGCTCTGTCCTGTTGTCTTCTGTCCTGATTGCTGTGTCCTGTTCTCTTCTGTCCTGATTGCTCTGTCCTGTTCTCTTCTATCCTGATTGCTCTGTTCTGTTCTCTTCTGTCCTGATTGCTCTGTCCTTGTCTCTTCTGTCCTGATTGCTGTGTCCTGTTCTCTTCTGTCCTGATTGATGTGTCCTGTTCTCTTCTGTCCTGATTGCTGTGTCCTGTTCTCTTCTGTCCTGATTGCTGTGTCCTGTTCTCTTCTGTCCTGATTGCTCTGTCCTGTTCTCTTCTCCTGATTGCTCTGCCCTGTTCTCTTCTGTCCTGATTGATGTGTCCTGTTCTCTTCTGTCCTGATTGCTGTGTCCTGTTCTCTTCTGTCCTGATTGCTGTGTCCTGTTCTCTTCTGTCCTGATTGCTGTGTCCTGTTCTCGTCTGTCCTGATTGCTCTGTCCTGTTCTCTTCTGTCCTGATTGATGTGTCCTTTTCTCTTCTGTCCTGATTGCTGTGTCCTGTTCTCTTCTGTCCTGATTGTTGTGTCCTGTTCTCTTCTGTCCTGATTGCTCTGTCCTGTTCTCTTCTGTCCTGATTGCTCTGTTCTGTTTTCTTCTGTCCTGATTGCTCTGTCCAGTTCTCTTCTGTCCTGATTGCTGTGTCCTGTTCTCTTCTGTCCTGATTGCTCTGTCTTGTTCTCTTCTGTTTTGATTGCTGTGTCCTGTTCTCTTCTGTCCTGATTGCTCTGTCCTGTTCTCTTCTGTCCTGATTGCTGTGTCCTGTTCTCTTCTGTCCTGATTGGTCTGTCCTGTTCTCTTCTGTCCTGATTGCTGTGTCCTGTTCTCTTCTGTCCTGATTGCTCTGTCCTGTTCTCTTCTATCCTGATTGCTGTGTCCTGTTCTGTTCTGTTCTATTCAGTTTGGATCAGTTCTGTTCTGCTGCGTTCTGCTTTGTTCTCTTCTGTTCTGTTCGTTTTCTTCTGTTTTCCTTTCTTCTATTCTTCTCTGCTGTCTTCTGTTCTGTTCTCTTCTGTCCTGTTCTACTCTCATCTTTTTGCTTAGCATTGTTCTACTTTATTCTCATCTGTTCTATTCGGTTCTGTTGTCTTCTGTTCTGAACTGCTGTCTTCCGTTCCGCTTTCTTCTGTCCTGGTCGGGATTTTTTCTTTGTGCTCAGCTGTGTTCTGCTTTGTTCTCTCGTTTCCGTTCTGTCCTATTCTGTTCTGTTTCGTTCTGTTCCACATTGCTGATATGTTTTGTTCTCTTTCTTTTCTGTTCTGTCCTATTCTGTTCTGCTATCTTCTGTTCTGCTATGCTATATTCTGCTCCATTTTATTAAGTTCTGTCCTGCTCTGTTAATGTTGTTTGTTTTGTTTTTTTGTTTTTCAGTTCAGCTTTGTTCCGATGTGTTCTCTTCTTTCTGTTCTTTCTGTTCTTTCGTATTCTATTATGTTCTTTTCTCTTCTGTTTTGCTGCATTCTGCTTCGTTCTCAGCTGTTCTGCATTATGTTCTATTTTCTTCTGTTCCGCTCTGTTGGGTTCTACTGTGCTTTATTCTGTATTGTTCTGTACTGTTCTGCTTAGGCCTGATCAATGGTCTCTTCTTCTGTCCTGCTCTGTCCTGATCTCTTCTGTTCTGCTCCGCTCTGCTCTGCTCTACTCTGCTCTGCTCTGCTCTGTCCACAGAGGGACTTCATGGCCTTCTACAGAGGTGGGCAAACGGATGTGAGTTTGATGTGCAAGGCTGGAAAAGGCACAGGATCTGGCAGACCCAGGAATGCGGAGCTCTGATACCACTGCTTCTGATGGGCCCTGTGCCAAGCAGTTCCTGGTCTACCGTCTGCTTGGATGGCCACAGGGCCAGACACAGATTCATAGACTCCCGTGGGTGTACTGCTGACCGACTGATTGCCGAGGCGATTAGAAGACTTTGTATGTGCGCACGCGCGCGCGTGTGTGTGTGTGTGTGTGCGCGCGCGCGCGCGTGCCTCTCTCTCTATCTCTCTCTCTGTCTCTCTCTCTGTCTCTCTCTCTGTCTCTCTCTCTGTCTCTGTCTCTCTCTCTGTCTCTGTCTCTCTCTCTCTCTCTCTCTCTCTCTCTCTCTCTCTCTCTCTCTCTCTCTCTCTCTGTCCGCCCCTGTTTCTCTCCCTCTCTCTCCTCATTCTCCTTTCTTGCATGAGTGCATGCATGCCTTCGCACTTACTCCTTTGTGTGTGTATTGTATATTTGCGCATATTTTCCGTAATACCTCGCTTGATTACCTCACGTGCAGTGCCACACTGCGGCACAACCCAGAACTTACACTTTAAGGCTCAATATTTACATGCAAATAAGCAGTTAAAAGCCCTTACGGGCTCACGAAAGACTTATACTCCTTACACACACTATATTTTATCAAATCCCCAGGAACCCTCCACGAGACCATTAACAAGAGCTCTCGCTGCTAATCTCATGGCGGGACGAACACAAGTCTGGGGGGAGTTTTGGAACGCATTTCCAAGATTTGATTGATTGGCTGGCACTTGGCCATGAAACCCTGGTTCGCCAGCCCCGTGGTCTTCTCTCTGTCCTGCCAGCTCCGCTGCCAGCAGTGTGACGCCATTCATGGCCTGTCAGACGGGATTGACCCAGCAAAGAACCCACCTGTAGGAAAAGCTCAGTGACACCTGAATCCAATCAGGACAGGTAGGCCCGTCTTTGTGGACAGCTGAGAGAGTGGAATGTGGCCAGATATTCAGAACGAGGAACTCGAGCCAAATCACGTCATCTGATAGCGCGCTGCGCGTGCCTCCAATGTTGAGGTTGTCCACCTGTTCGTGAGAACATTCTTACATGTATTTTTAGTTACGCATGCGCAGACATGAATCGCTGCGTCTTTAGAACGAGTTTGAATTAAGAGGTAAGTGTATGGATTTATATATTAATTCATCACCCATGCTTGAGCCTCAGGTCGCTCCAGTCTTTCCACCCCACAATTTGGCCGTTGATACATTGTGTACGGGTACTCAACACAAAGTACGAGAAGATGGGATGCACACGTTCAGTTCCAATTTCTGAGGCGTGATCTTACTCGATGCTGCTTCACGCTGCATCAGGGGTCTAATCGCCCTACAGTGTGCTATCAGCGCCGTCAAAGGTACCCGGATTTAAACCTGGGTGGAACGAACGAACGAAGTTTATTCAATAGGCTGACAGCCCATTGGTCCAACTTCAGAATCTGTTTACGTTACGTGTTCCAAGACAGAGGACGCTACGCGAAACATTTCACTACAGAAAGAGTAGAGAGAACAAGATTTGCAGTGATGTATGATAGTAGAGAGAACAAGATTTGCAGTGATGTATGATTTGATACGCCGGTATGAGTAGAGAGAACTAGATTTGCAGTGATGTATGATATGTGATGCAGTGATGTATGATATGATACGCCGGTATGAGTAGAAGCCATCGCGCCGAGGGAAAAGCCATAGTAATTGTAGTTTAATTATTTTTTGGTTTTCGAGAGTTTGATTAATAATTTTTGGGGAGTACATCATCATATATTGATTTGCACAGTACATCAGCAAGAAATCGATTATAGAAAAGAAACAGGGGGGAGGGGGGGGGGGGGTTGCATCTGGATGACCCAAACTGATGTATCGGGACTGTGCGTCTGAAATGACCCGTGCAACTTACGACCTTTATAGTGCTCGGGACAAATTTTCTAGATCGTTATCCGTTTTTCTGGTTCTTTGTGATCATTATCGAACATTTCACATGAAAGGTTTGCATCAATATGCACCAAAGATGTTTAGTCCTTGCTTACACAGTTTACAAACAAACATGTTTGATGTTTCCTGGTAAATGAAAGCAAGGACGTTTCGTATCATCTGGTGCTGACGTAAAACTGTTTCTCAGTTTGTGTTGTGCTTTCTTGATGTTAGAAAATACATGTATATATTATGTCATACTTGAGCACGCTTCCTTAATTTATAAATGGAAATTTCAACTGGGCAATTGATAGCAACTTCAAATTATGTATGATAACTCAAACGGAAGAAGACTGGACTTCGCCAACCACAAGATATCACACTTTCATTTGAAATGGATAAAATAGTTTAATGTAGCTGGGCTGCTGTCGTACGAGCCTTATTTCTCAAATCTCTCTTTCTCTCTCTCTCTCTTTCTCTCTCTCTCTTTCTCTCTCTCTTTCTCTCTCTCTCTCTCTCTCTCTCTCTCTCTCTCTCTCTCTCTCTCTCTGTCTGTCTCTTTGGGCGGATGGGAACAACGGGATTGTGGAGGAACAGGCTGGCTTTCGAAAAGGCTACTCGACTGTGGATACTATAGTTGTTCTTTATTCTGTCATTCAACGTTATTTACAAAGAAAAAGAAAAGTGTGTGTAGCTTTTGTTGATTTTTAAAAAAGCATTCGACACTGTCAATAAGGCCGCACTTTGGGGAATACTTTATTTGTACGGCATACGGGGTAGATTGCTAAAAATGCTTCAGGCCATGTATACACATATAATATGTAGGGTAAGATGCAATGGTTGCTATTCAGATTCTTTTGACAGTAACTCGGGGCTGAAACAGGGTTGCAAAATGTCGCAAAAATGGTAATTAAGCATGGAAAACATGGTGCCCAAGTTAGGCCGGGCAACAGCATTTACTTGTTGCTGTACGCTGATGATAGTGTACTTATATCGGACACTGTAGTAGGTTTGCAGAACCAATTAAGTTATCTGAAAAAAGGCTCTGATGCTGTTGGACTTGGTATAAATCAAGAGAAGATTAAAGTAATGGTGTTTAGGAATGGTGGCTATCTATCTGAACATGAAAAGTGGTTCCCGAGTATAGGTAATGGCTATCTATCTGAACATGAGAAGTGGTTCCCGAGTATAGGTATCTGGGATCCTTGTTTACCACCAAGTTATCATGTAACCTGCTTCAATTAGATATTGTTCAAAGGGCGAAAGCCAATTCAACCCAGCTTACCAGATATATTAGAAAACTTCAATGCTTGTCACCAGATGCCTTCTTTAAAATGTTTGACTCCCAAGTGCTCACGGTACTGTTGTACTCCTCAGAAGTTTGGGGACTGCGTGATTGTTTTGTTATTGAATCTGTACATCTGGAAGCATTGAAAATATTCCTTAATTTGCCTATTAGAGTACCAAATGTGATTGTATATGGGGAAACTGGCAGACACCCTCTTTTTGTGAATGGTATCATTCGTTCAGTGAGATACTGGATCAGAGTACTTCGAATGGAAACTTCCCGTTACCCACACATGATTTATAAAATGCAGGTGAACTCGCATCAGCAGAACTGGGCAAAGCCAGATTAAGGAGATATTATGTAAATACGGTTTTGAGCACGTATGGGTTGCCCAGACAATATGCAATGAAAGAGAATTTAATCAGAGAATTGATGAATCGTATTGTCTTGGTATATCGGAGCAACTGGGAACAAACATTGTTAAGTAGTGGGATATATTCTTTTTGTCGTCAAATAAAAACGCGTTGGGGTAGAGAGAATTATTTATATGCGATTGATAAAAACCCATTCCGAGATGTGCACATTCAGTTTTGTTCTGACTTTAGTGAATTGTACATCACAAATTTCGTTACTCTCGGAATAACCCATATAATTTTTGCACATGTCCAGCTTGTATGGAAGAAATCGAAAGTGAATTTCATATGCTTTATGTGTGCCCAGTTTATGAAGAACTTAGAGAAAAATATATCTCCCACATTAATGACTTTAGAAGAGTGGAACAATTATTTTCAGGCAGTGACCCTTGCATAATAAGATCGTTAGCAATGTTCTTATATCATGCTTTGAAAAAAAAACGTGAAGCAGTGGAAATAATCAATGCCGATGAGTACAATATTCTTCCGTTGTGACAGGCCGGTGGCCTCTCAAATAAACCAGTTCGTTCGTTCGTTCGTTCGTTCGTTCTGTCGCTGTCTCTGTCTCTGCTCTGTCTCTCTGTCTCTGGTCGGTCTGTCTCTCTGTCTCTAGTCGGTCGGTCTCTCTCTCTCTCTCTCTCTCTCTCTCTCTCTCTCTCTCTCTCTCGTCCCTTGGGTACGTGGGGGTGACGGTGCGCTTGGCGAGATAACCTCATAGTAAGCGTCACCAGAACCGCGTGGGTGCTGCCTGGTTGCACCATCGCAGGCTCCTGATAAAGTGGGAATGTAAAGATGTCGGGAAGTCAAGGGGCACATAACTCTCAGAGCAGAACGTCACAGATCCGGACCAACGAAAGAGGAACAAGCCCTGGGTGAAAGGGGGAACCGTGAGGGAGGAAGATAAGAGAGCTGGCCAGGGTGCAAGTGTGTGATAAACTATGTAGTGTCTGTGTAAATGACAGGCAGCGGCATTTTCAAAATGTCAGTTGTTGGTGATTTAAAAAAAAAATAAAGGCAGGAAAGAAAGAAGAAAATTAGCACAAAGAAAGAGGGGTGGGGGGTATGGTAGGGGTGCGGGGTGGGCGGGGCTCAAGTAGGTAAAACCACCTAGAAAGAAGCAGAGGGAGAGAGATACAGTGGCAGCGAGTCAGACAGACAGACGAACACGCACGCACGCACGCACCACAAAGGGAAACTGACAGATGAACGAACAGACGGAATGGAACGAGCATGGAAACGCAAAGTACGGAAATTGATAGATGTGAACAAACGAACGATAACATATGACAAAGGCAGAATGACTTCATTTAAAAACAATTTCTGTTAAAAAAGCAAAAGGTACATTCACTAAAAAGATAGCAAGACCATTAGGCAAATGCACATCACAACATACATGTAGAACCCCCCCCCCCCCCCCCCCCCCCCTGAGAACAACGACGCCTCATTCCGAACATGACTCCAGTACAGTTACACACGGAATTCCCACACAGAGTCAGGAAGGGCAAAATTCTCAAAGGAAGGTTGCATTCTTGGGCAAAGCGCATTCTTGCCTTGCTCTGCAGGGAGAGAGAGAGAGAGAGTGGACGCCAAAATGCCAGACACGTGCTCTGGTCATCCAGGTACTTGCAGATGTTGGCAGCATGCATGAATCTTGGGAATGGATACACCTCGCCATAGCAGCTGCCCACAATGGGAAGCAGGAATGGATGTTATTGTCCACGTTCACAAGTGACTCTGTGCAGAAGTAAAGTGTATCATCGTCGTCATCGTAGCCTTCAACAGCAGCAGTACCAGCAGCAGTACCAGCAGCACCACCACCAATTAGACAATTTTCTGCATCTGGCTCTCACCCATTTTCTCTGGCAAAATCTTCTGAATGATGAAATTCCGTGCACTTGGTAGGAGACTTTCACGTAGTCTGTGTATCACTCATCAGGAGTCCGCCATATAATCACTGAGCGAGTAAGCCTTATATAAGTTGACGTGGTACACGCATTGGATGCTCAATCCGGAAATCTCTGCTTCTGAGTAAACATGCATAGTGCTGGTGTACACGCATTTACACTATGATGCTCATGCAATCCATACTGCAAGTTTTCATGTGACGTGAGTTAAAGCTTCTTCGAACTGTAGAGATACTTTTATCTTTTGCCTCGTTGCCAATGTTCTTCTTGCGAAGGGAATCAAAGCAATAAGAAACAGCTAAAAATCACTCGTGGAATTCATGGATGTCCATTGCTTATTCGAGTAATATTCGATAGCATGAAATCTGATGAATATCTTATTATGAACTGCAGTTGAAGACAAAAAAGTAGTATATTGTGCCGATCGTTCCAAGCTTGAGGCTATTGCGTTCAGTTGTTTATACAACACAAAAGATGCAGTCAAACATACGGTATATCTTATAAGAAAAGAAACACAAAAACAATATCGAAATTGCTTCATCCGGACAAACGCACACAGCAAATTTCACTGAAACAGAGGCCTTCCCGTTTCTGATTGTCAAGAGTTGCTAGGTGGTGGTGGCGGCTTGTAGCCAACTCTTGACCGTATACTTGAAGGAACTTCCTACCCTTGGCCTACTTAAGGAAAGACGTCTACGTAACAGAACACGCAAGATGAGGTAAATGAATAACAAGAGGGTTTACTACACAAAAGAGTCAATAATAATAATTACAACTACAAAACTCTGCTAAATTCCCAAACTATTCACCTGAAACACTAACTGGGCAACAAAGACCAGTCCACACGCCTACACACACACACACACACACACACACACACATAAACACACACACACACACACACAAACACACACACACAGACACACACACACATTTCCAAACAAGGATCTGAAACAAACCAAAAAAGGAACAGTCGTTTCACCCTCGTTTGCAATGCAACAAACACGAGGCGCGCGAGGTAATATAAATGATACAGAAGAGAACAAAAAACCCAGATACTCACCCTACAACCCGGAGCAGCGAGTGGCTGTGCCTATCGGGCAACCAAGATGTTAACCCTCTTAAATAGGGCATCTACCAACCAGGCACGAGACAATGAATAAAACCATGTATACATGAGGAAAACATAATTCATTAATTGTATCTGTGATATACAAACAAAAAAGCATGCAAAGAATCCTAGACGCTTGCAGTTAGCCGTGCAGCACGTGCGCAAGGCTTCCGGACTATTTAGTTAATTAATTATCCAAAAATGAAAATAACATACCACCTGCAAAGCAAGGGTAAGCATTATGCTGAACTGTCAAGAAAACAAAAACACCTTAAAGCAACTCTAGTTGTAATCCACTCGGTCACAACACATTTCTTAAAGACAAAACATTTTTACATTGAGTCGTGACACTGATACAACATAATAGTTTACTTAGTTGCAGCAATTGCTACAGGAAAAAAATGCTTTCAATCTAATCAGTTGTTGGCTATTTAATGTTAAGAAGTTATTCGTTGCAGTAAGATGGGAAACGTGTATCTACAAATAGGGTATTTTTTTAATGGCGGCTAAAACATGTAGTCTGTGGTATTTTTCCTTTCACGGTGTTTCCACTCTTGATAAATTTGAGCTTGTTTATTGGTTGTAGATGGAATATATTTGCAGCAGACTTGTGACAGATTAGCATAACGGGTTTAAGAGGGAAATCAAACGCTGGCTAATCCTTGTAGTCACACGGTTAGCCCCGGACAGTGACGATGTGTCACGATGAAGGATTCACTGCGCGAGTATTCACTCTTCATTATGCTTGATCTACAAGATACAAGATACAAGATACAAGATACTTTATTGTCCTCATTGATCACAAGGAAATTCGTTTTGTCGGTGGCAAAAACATAATACATACATACAAAAACAAAAACAGTTCAACATTAATTAACTCAATCATATCGTTCAAGTTATGGAGTCCATCAGAGGCAATTCAATTTAATAGAGAAACATTTTACACCAAAACAAGTAATCACAGAAGGAACAAAGACACAAGCATGCACATCAAACAATCATCGTCACGCAATAACACATACCCGATCTTCATCCATAACACATGTACAAAGAACCCCCCCCCCCCCCCCCCCCCATCATGTTCGTCATCCTGCATGCACATCAACAACCACACTCGCACAGCACACATAACACATACACGATCATCAACGTATAACGCATGCACCCCCCCCCCCCACACACACACACACACACACACACACACTCTCACATGTTACTCCTTGTTGTTACAGACATAGTTCACACCATTCATAGTCCTTTCTGTCACAGTTCACAGCACTACAAGTCCTCGCAGTCCTTTCACTTTCAGGGACGGTTTCCCAGGACTACGATAGGCTTGGCATGTTAGTCAAAGGCAGTCCAACCGAGGTGCGTTTCATTTCAAAAGATAAGTCGTGACAAAGTTTCCGACTGATTGAATTCTTTCTCTCTTTTGTAAAAGTTTTGGCCCCTTTGGCCCACTTCCAGTACGGGACAGACTAGATGTGTTGAGAATGCATTTTGTTGCAGTTTTGTATGTCCATCTGCACACTTTCATTAAAAATTAATTTTAATATAAGAGTACCATAATTGCTCAGATTGAGACTTATGGCAAGATGATGGGTAGGTGTTTTTACTCTTTAAACGCTGATATGTCTTTTTTCATCATTTGGAAACCAAGCTTTACACTAGCACCATGACCTCCACCAGCTGTCCAGCCCTCCTTTGCCGTTTCCTATGCACAGCGGCCCTTTTTAGGGCCAACAGTTTTTAAAAAAAGAAAGAATTCAATCAGTCGGAAGCTTTGTCTCGACTTATCTTTTGTACTGTTGTCAGTCCGACCCCGGCTACCCACCCTTTTTTGCGTTTCATTTCGAAAGGTGGGGGAAATGTTCAGAGTCGAGCAATGACGGGCGATCCTCACAAAGCCCAAATCTTTCCTCCTGTCTGAACCTGTCCACGCAGTCGCCCACCGTGAGCGCTCATTTCTAAACTTTATATTGATTTGTTTACCTTACGAAGCGAAGCACGCCTTGGTTGGATTGCCGGTGTCTAACTTTGCAAGTGCATGTATATCCTTGTCGTGAGAAGCCCGCCTCTAGCAAAGCAGAGATACTTGAAATACCTTTGGTGCAGCAGAAAGGTCCTTGACCTCAATCAGGTTTCCACGTAGTTTGCAGTCCCTCACGCAGCGCATGTAGTTCGCCGCGATCGTCAACATAGGCCGACATCGTCTGTTCACTGCAGTAGTGCACAGAGGGGGCCCATTGAAACAATGCATCAGGACCGCAGCGATGCGAAGGCTAGGCAAATCGGCCTGGTGTGATACCGAGGTCCCTATGACCGATTCGTATGGCCTTGATCCTGTTTTCCCGCAACACGCCTGGAAAAGATGGGGCAGGTCACCGTTAAATCACATGACCTCCCGCTGTGTCTATAAATAAACATTCGGCTGTTCAGGATGACACAACAGCCACGAATCGTACAGCGAATCTTTGAGTGCGAACCAACGCTTCATTCTACAAGTCAAACGGTCTTTTTCGCAGTTATTACTAAGAGGGAACTGCAATGTGAATCCTTGTAATGATAACCACAACGCAAGAGAGAATACTGGTGCATATATAATCATGTGTGCGTGCATGTATGTCTGTGTAAATAGATCAAAAGTGGGGAAAAGTAAAATGAATAAATGAATGAATGAATGAATGAATGAATGAATGAATGAATGAATGAATGAATGAATGAATGAATGAATGAATGAATGAATGAATGAATGAATGAATGAATGTATATGTGTGCGCCCAAAGGAGGGATGGGTGGTGGTGGGTGTAGGAGCTTGTGTATGTCATATACACATATATGGGCATAAAATAATGTGCATGCGAGGGATTTACATGTGTGTGAACATACATATTCTTCAAAACTGGAGGGGGGGGGGATCAATTTTGTCTTCAAAATTTACGTCGATGCAACTATTGTAGAGGAAACAATGCAACATACTTTGTTTTGAATATTTTGCAGATAATGTCTGTGGAAAAAAAACACCTTCAGCAGCGATTCATCTCGTCAAGCACACATGCTGTCCGTTTAGACATAAGGTCAAAAAGCAATCGTGAGTTTGAATTTTGCCAGAATCAATGAAAATTGCTAGATCTGAAATGGATGAATGACAGGATGAATGAGCAGACACTGTAATATGCATCGGGAACAAATTCAAGATTGACTTTTATTTTTTTAATATTTGAACAGTATGATTAAGTTTCTTGTGTTTGCTTTGATATAATTTTGTTTCTATGGCTGTGTACGCACTGACAGATGGCTTCTCTTTAAGTTCTATCAGGAACTTCACATCGTCTCATTCAGTGGTCCAGCTGCTGATGGCACAAGTGTAAAGCGGTTTGTGACCCAGACATGGGTGATGTATCGCTGTATAAAAACCACACCTTTACCCTTTTTTTACAAACTTGCAATTTTATATCTTTGTTCTTGCTTTACAGAGATGTTACTGGAACTAGACGTGTATACACTTTAAATATAATATGGGCGGGTTTATCCTATTAAAGAAAATAAAGGAAAATTTCTGCGGGCAGGGCAAAGACTCTACAGCAAATTGTACTGGTTGAAAGTTGAGTAAGTTATTACAGGTTTCTTAACTTGCTCTTTATCTCAGAATACATGTCATTCTTGACAATATTACAAACTGCTTTTTCGAATCGAGTCTATGCAACCGCGTACATTATATTTCGACGCTGTCTCTTTGCAACAATATATATGGTCCTTTCAAAAATGTGCTTTTTCAACATGCTGTCTTTGTAGCAGTCTTTGAAACTGTACAGATTGCTTTTACAACTTTGTCTTTATTTTCGTACTCATTGCTTCTCTCTATTACGTCTTTGTATAGATACATATTGCCTTTTCAAACTAATGTCTCTGGAATAGCTTTAACATAATGTATTTGTAACAGTCTTTGAAACTGTAAATATTGTCGTTCAACGTTGTCTTTTTAACAGTACACATGGCCTTCTCTACATCTGACCTTTGTAACGATACATATTGCCTTTTCAACATAGTCTTCATGCAGCCCATATTGCCTTTTTAACATTGTCTTCATGCAGCCCATATTCCCTTTTCAACATAGCTTTCATGCAGCCCATACTGCCTTTTCAACACAGTTTTCATGCAGTCCATATTGCCTTTTTAACATTGTCTTCATGCAGCCCATATTGCCTTTTCAACATAGTCTTCATGCAGTCCATATTGCTTTTTCAACACAGTTTTCATGCAGTCCATATTGCCTTTTTAACATTGTCTTCATGCAGTCCATATTGCCTTTTTAACATTGTCTTCATGCAGCCCATATTGCCTTTTCAACATAGTTTTCATGCAGTCCATATTGCCTTTTCAACACAGTTTTCATGCAGTCCATATTGCCTTTTCAACACAGTTTTCATGCAGTCCATATTGTCTTTTCAACATTGTCTTCATGCAGTCCATATTGCCTTTTCAACACAGTTTTCATGCAGTCCATATTGCCTTTTCAACACAGTTTTCATGCAACCCATGTTGTCTTTTCAACATAGTCTTCATGCAGTCCATATTGCCTTTTCAACACAGTTTTCATGCAGTCCATGTTGTCTTTTCAACATTGTCTTCATGCAGTCCATATTGCCTTTTCAACACAGTCTTCATGCAGTCCATATTGCCTTTTTAACATTGTCTTTATGCAGCCCATATTGCCTTTTCAACATAGTTTTCATGCAGTCCATATTGTCTTTTCAACATTGTCTTCATGCAGTCCATATTGCCTTTTCAACATAGTTTTCATGCAGTCCATATTGTCTTTTCAACATTGTCTTCATGCAGTCCATATTGCCTTTTCAACATAGTCTTCATGCAGTCCATATTGCGTTTTCAACATAGTTTTCATGCAGTCCATATTGTCTTTTCAACATTGTCTTCATGCAGTCCATATTGCCTTTTCAACACAGTTTTCATGCAGTCCATATTGCCTTTTCAACACAGTTTTCATGCAGTCCATATTGCCTTTTCAACACAGTTTTCATGCAGTCCATATTGTCTTTTCAACATAGTCTTCATGCAGTCCATACTGCCTTTTAACATAGTTTTCATGCAGTCCATATTGCCTTTTCAACATAGTTTTCATGCAGCCCATATTGTCTTTTTAACATAGTCTTCATGCAGCCCATATTGTCTTTTAAACATTGTCTTTATGCAGTCCATATTGTCTTTTCAACATCGTGTCTTTACAACTGTAACTTGGCCTTCCTTCGGTCAATACCAACCATAGGATGCGTCCGGTGTTTTCCTCTCATGCACATTGAGGTGGCGTCGACTGTGAAGAAACAGGTAGAGCACCTTGGCCGAATTGTCAGCGCGCTCGACCTGCAGCTGCTTGCAGCTAATGGGTTCGGCGTTCGAAGCTGCGTGGTTTCCAGAGTTGCATTCCTGGTCAAGGTGCTTAACTTACTTGACTTCTCCCCACCCAGGGGTACAACCGGATACCTGTAAAGGCAGTGATGGTACGCTGTCGTTACAATGAGTCCTTGTGAGCTACCGTGAACCAGCGTCACGCTGGAAAACACTCCAGAAAGTGCAGTTGGTGCTGGTACCTCACTGTGTGTGTCTTATCCATCTGTCACTGTGTTTGTCATCAGGTGCCAGTAAAGGATTGATCAAGTGGCCCAGAGATCAGGGGGTAAAGTGTAAAGCGGTTTGAGACTCAGACATAGGTGATAAGTCGCTATATATAACCACACCTTGAGCTTTGCCTTTCGATGCACATCGTTTCTTGCGCGTGCACACCCAGACAGGCTAAAGGTCATTTCCTTTCTTAGTCGTGGATGGTGGATGAGGACGGTTCTTCATCTTGCCTGATCAGTAACCACTTCCTCCCAGTGTGTGCTGTCGATGTCAAGTGTCTTCACGTCTCAACTGCATACATCTTTGTATCGCAGCTGATGTCGCCTCACTGACCTCCACCCAGAGGCAGGTTCCTAGTACAGAATGCCCTTGGGAATCCGTCCTTTGTTCATTGGATAGGCGCGGCCGGGTCAAGTACTAACTGAATGAATAAAGTGTTATGGTCTATCAGCCTTTTTGGGCTATTTAAGGCCAGTGACGACACAACTGTAAATAAAACTACAAATACTTAGGTTTAATCATTGATTCAACACCAAACTGGTCTGATTGCGTAGACAGACTAAAGAAGAAACGTAGTACCAAGCTGTACTGCCTCAACAGGCTGAAATGTTTGATGTCAGACCTGATATAAGGTATATGTTCAATGGTGCTGTGATCTCCAGTTTAATTCTTGTGGAATTTTCTGCAAACAGGCCAGGGGAAGAGTAGATAAGCTTATTCTGGCAGTTAGTCGATGTGTTGGAAAAGCAGTGGACGACTTACAAGTGATATACAGAAATGGAGCACTTAGCAAAGCTCATGGGATTGTAAAGGGACTACTCCCACCCTCTGCACTTCGAGTTTGACACCAGACTGAGCAGACGGAGCAGAAGATGTTTACTTCCGAAAATGAGAACAGCTCAATTCCTCAACTCCTTCATATCGGCATCTTTAACTATTCTGAACGATACAGCCATTTGGTCATATAGATAGATTGTATATCAAATTAATATTCTATTCCATGTGATGTTATACCTTTATTGACCAACATGTCAATGTCCAATTGTATTGTATTGTGCTGTATTGTGTTGTGTTGTGTTGTGTTGTGTTGTATTGTATTGTGTTGTATTGTATTGTATTATATTGTGTTGTATTGTGTTGTGTTGTGTTGTATTGTATTGTATTGTGTTGTGTTGTGTTGTGTTGTGTTGTGTTGTGTTGTGTTGTGTTGTGTTGTATTGTATTGTATTGTGTTGTATTGTATTGTGTTGTGTTGTGTTGTGTTGTGTTGTGTTGTGTTGTGTTGTGTTGAATTGTGTTGTATTCACTAAAACTGGATATAGTAAGAGCGAGCCAAGTCTCAATTTTCCCAGGCAATAGTCTCTTGCAAATCACTAAGGGGGAACGGTGGGTCCTTTCTTACCCCCGGTCCACAGGGGGCCACAGCCAAAAGAGTCTGCGATGGCTGAGCAGGAAGCAAGGGCGCGCGTTGTCTTTCGAAATCCTCGCTCCTCGCGGCCACTTCGCCCCACTGGGCAAGCTTGCTCCAGTTCTGCGTCTGAGCTTGTCCTTTTACGGTGCAAGGTTCAAATGGGGACACAGCAGAGAGGCAGGAGAGAGGGACTATAAAAACTGGAGGTTAAGAAGAACGGGGATGAAGAGGATAAAGTCCAAAGCCCTTCACGCAAAATCCCACTCCAGACTCGTGCCTCCCAGCCGAATGTTCGGTCCTCAAAAAAAAAACACAGCCAGGTACTATTGATTTTCTATACCAACTGTCTTTACCTGTTTAAACTTCATGTATTCAACAACTGCAAAATTATCTTAACCTCTGGCAAGGCTATTACTTACCCTTTTTCATTTATTTCACTTCTTTTTTTCTTTTTTTTTCTTTTTTAATATCTTTATTCAGAAAGGGGAGTATACACATACGTCTGCCCAAAACTTTTCACAACAGTAAAAAAAAAAAAAAAAAAAAATATATATATATATATATATATATATATAATTAATACATAATAATTAACAATAAATAATAAATAATTAACAATTAACAATTAATAACTAATGATAATAATAATAATAATAATAATAATAATAATAATAATAATAATAATAATAATAATAATAATAATAATAATAATAATAATAATAATAATAATAATAATAATAAATATTAATCATAATAATTAATAAACAAATATTAAGAAGAAAAATAAAAAGGATAGAAAACCTGAAGAATTGTACATAAAATTACATGCTGTAGTTAACATGGGGGCAGATGAGCATGGGAGCATGGGAGATGAGATCTGGAATGGGGAGGGGAAAGGGAAAGGAGAGGGGGGGGGGGTGAGGGCGGGGGGGGGGTTTGAGGAGTCCAAGAGGCGTTGGGCAAAGACAGTTTCTTGTAATGTTTATGGCATTTTTATTTATATTGGTAGGACCGGCAACCACTTGCTCTGAAGCTGTTCCAATATACCATTTCTGAAAGCTATTCTTTCCTCAATGTTGTATGTGTACTGAAGGACTTGCCTAAAGGAGTCAAATGCTATTTCATAATTTCGACACTTTGCTTGATGAATATATTTTTTGGCTAATATCAAGATAAGATTTACAATAGGAGGAGCAAGCTTGTCACCAAAGAATATGGAATATTTACATTTGGAAAATGTTGTCTTTCTGCTTTCTAAATATTGCTGTAGTTTGCTCCAGAAATCTTGTATCACTTGACATTCCCAGAATATATGTTCCTGTGTTTCAATACAACACCAGCAAAATCCACAAAGTGATGATGATGATTTTCCTATACGTAGAAGGAAGGTGTTTGTTGATGTAATCCGGTGCAAGAATTTGAACTGAAAGGTTCTTAGCTGAGTGTCTATTGTGCATTGCTTTGGCAGAGTATAAATGCTTTCCCAATCAATGTTATTGCCCTCAAATGATTTTTCCCACTTTTGTTGGGAATGAATGTCTATGTCCATGTTGTCAATTAGAACTGAGTAAAAGAAGTTAGTGCATTTTGATATCCTATTTATTCTTTCACTAATTCTCTCACACTGACTTTGACATTGGTCGTTTTTTATTTTTTGCATCCATTCCTGTGGAATAGACTTTTTTATTGTTTGATAAGTAAAGATATCCTCTGCATCCAATTTGAACTTTGTCTATTACTTACCCTTTTTCATTTATTTCACTTCTTGTTTGCAACTTTTTGTTTTGCATTGAGAAGTTCATGTTGTACATATCCTATATCTACTTACAGCGAAATGCAACCTTTGGTTTCCTTATTTTGATAAATGAAATATATGTTTTGTTAAGTTGTGTTCTGTTAAGCCATTCATGTTATATCATGTTATGTCATGTTAAGCTCTCCTCAGAACGACCGAGCAAAGGATTAGGAGAGGAGCCTAGGAGTACTGAAAGATGAAGGGAAACATTTCATTGCCAAGAACAGAATCGGAGCGAACCGTGTAAATAGAACAAGGTAATATTGAGTGCAAAGGGTGTGTGTGTGTGTGTGTGTGTGTGTGTGTGTGTGTGTGTGTGTGTGTGTGTGTGGTTTGGAATCAAAATATGAGATATTCAAAAAGGAACTGGTGACAGAAAGAGTGGAAAAAGAGAAAGGAAATAAAGAGAGAGAAAGTGAGAAAGTAAAATTGAGAGAGAGAGAGAGAGAAAGAGAGAAAGAGAGAGAGAGAGAGAGAGAGAGAGAGAGAGAGAGAGAGTCGTACTGACATGCAAATAGATGTACCGACAGAAACACGCACAGATGGACACGCAGATGCACACAGGCAGATACAAAGACGGACACACAGATATTCAGAGACACACAGACATACACGTATACACAGACATATAGACATGCAGACATATACACATGCAGACATATACACGCATAAACAGACAACTATAGACAAACACACAAACACATACATGTATTCATACACAGACAGATACACAGGCACACTCACACTCATTCACACACACACACACACACACACACACACACACACACACACACACACACACACACACACACACACACACACACACACACACACACACACACACACACACACACACACACACACACACACACACATATACAAACACATACACACACACTCACACACACACAACACACACACACACACAACACACACACACACACACACACACACATCACACACACATACACATAGCACACACAACACACCCGTTCCGCACGCACAAGCACACACAAATACACACACCACATACACACACCACACACACACGCAAACACACGCACACACACACACACACACACACACACACACACATATATATAACACGCTAACACACATCCGCCGCGCAGGTACAAACACACACACATATACACCACATAAGCACGTATAAACACAAAAACACACTCACACACACACACTCACACACACACACACACACACACACACACACACACACACTACACACACATCAAACTCGGCAGCACGAAACCTTATCATGTCACACATACATGTTTATCCATCGACTTCAAGTCTAACAATATTAGCAAATACTTATTAAGACTACAACAGGACTTATCCTTTTGACATGCATGTTTAAATTTCTTTAGATTCTGTCCTCATTGTGGAGAAGCGAAACCATACAGGCTCAGAGGTTTTAACCTGCACACCTGAACATGAACGCCTTGCGGCGAGACAGCAACATTCACTGGAGACAGAAATAACTGTCTCTACGATGGGACAGCAAACATAGAACTACTCTGGACTCAGCACGGAGGGTCCTTGGCGAGTAGGGAAGTGCAAAGAATGTTAGCGAGCTTGACGCTGTCGGGGTCAGTATAACTAGGAATACTATCTTGACTGACCGAATTGGTGCCTGGTTGTATCAACCTCTCAACCCCCTCCCCTCCCCTCCCCCCCCCGGCCTCCCCTCCCTCCCCCCGCCTCCCCATCTTCCCCCTACTTTCTTGTCCACCTTAACCTTTCTTTCTTGCTCCCCTTCTCTAATTCTCTACTTATCACTTCTGGGTCACAATGTAGATGAGAGAGCTCGATGCCCCCATCATCACCTGCGTGATGTAATGAGAGAGAGAGAGAGAGAGAGAGAGAGAGAGAGAGAGAGAGAGAGAGAGAGAGAGAGAGAGAGGAAGAGAGAGAGAGAGAGAGAGAGAGAGAGAGAGAGAGAGAGAGAGAGAGAGAGAGAGAGAGAGAGAGAGAGAGAATTCTTCTTGTCACTATGTTTTATTTTGAGGGCCACTGGAAGATGGACTTTTATTGTACAAGTGTATACTCTCGTTTAATAAAATAATAAAATTGAATTGAACTGAATTTCTGGCCGCTGGGCTTTAGAGGCCCACTACAATGGTGGGAAGAAGCCCCAAGCAGCCCCCGAGGCTACCGAGGGCACTGGTACAGCATTCACAGGCAATCCTAAAGCATCATACGCATTCCTCTCGCGGGACCAAAGGCGCGTTTCCTTTCGGAAGGCATGAAAACATGTTTAGAGACGATCGCTCCAAGCGAACGCTCGCGAAGCCCAAAGCGTTTCTCCTGACTGAACCTGTCCACGCAGGCGCTTGCCGCAAGCGCTCGTCTCTGATCCCTTTTTTAAATGACCTTTGGAAAGGAAAAGCGCCTCTGGTCCCGCGAGTGGATCGCGTCTGATGCGTTAGGGTTGCTTCTGCGGAACGCACCTGTGTTGTATACATGTCCCATTTCCCCCTGGGGGTTGGGGGTCAGATCTGACCCACAGCGTCTCCCTATGCAATTCGTAGGAGGAGAATAACTAGGGTCATCGTTACCGGCTTCTGTTCTACACAACAAGCTCTATGGATTTTTTGCGATCAATGGCTTTTTATAGCGTACAAAAGCTGATAGGCCGTAAAACATAATCCATCCTTTTCTCTTTATGTTCTCTCAGTTTTGTATACTTTACGTAACTTTCAGCATACTTATGATGAAGTTCCTCGTAAATGATGTCTCCCCTTCATTTTTCTTACGGAAAGGCAATTTTAAAAACATAGTCGTCGAACATCCCTTGACTAGGTACATGGATAGGATTAAATCCATACATGCACTAGACTACATAAAGACACACACAAACATACACATGCACACACACACACACACATACACACACACACACACAAACACACGCACGCACACACGCACACACATGCACACGCGCGCGTACGCACGCACGCACACAGATATAATGTAGACGAGACTGAACGAACGGAGGATCTGAGCTGTAGAGCTTTTGGGACCTGCTCCAGTAGCTCATCCAGGGGCCTGCTCCAGTAGCTCAGCCAGGGGCCTGCTCCAGTAGCTCAGCCAGGGGCCTGCTCCAGTAGCTCAGCCAGGGACCTGCTCCAGTAGCTCATCCAGGGGCCTGCTCCAGTAGCTCAGCCAGGGGCCTGCTCCAGTAGCTCAGCCAGGGGCCTGCTCCAGTAGCTCAGCCAGGGGCCTGCTCCAGTAGCTCAGCCAGGGGCCTGCTCCAGTAGCTCATCCAGGGGCCTGCTCCAGTAGCTCAGCCAGGGGCCTGCTCCAGTAGCTCAGCCAGGGCCTGCTCCAGTAGCTCAGCCAGGGGCCTGCTCCAGTAGCTCAGCCAGGGGCCTGCTCCAGTAGCTCAGCCAGGGGCCTGCTCCAGTAGCTCAGCCAGGGCCTGCTCCAGTAGCTCAGCCAGGGCCTGCTCCAGTAGCTCAGCCAGGGGCCTGCTCCAGTAGCTCAGCCAGGGGCCTGCTCCAGTAGCTCAGCCAGGGGCCTGCTCCAGTAGCTCAGCCAGGGGCCTACTCCAGTAGCTCAGCCAGGGGCCTGCTCCAGTAGCTCATCCAGGGGCCTGCTCCAGTAGCTCAGCCAGGGGCCTGCTCCAGTAGCTCAGCCAGGGTCCTGCTCCAGTAGCTCAGCCAGGGGCCTGCTCCAGTAGCTCAGCCAGGGGCCTGCTCCAGTAGCTCAGGTAGGGGCCTGCTCCAGTAGCTCAGCCAGGGGCCTGCTCCAGTAGCTCAGGTAGGGACGGCCCCAAGCAGCCAAAGAGGCTACTGAAAAGCCTCGGGATATGGTCAGGTCATTCAGATCCAACCGTATCTCCAAAACACCTTGGCACATAAAACTTAACTCACACGCCACAACAACCTGGTCGCTAAAGGCCGTATCCACTCCCTAAAGCCTTATTACACGTATCTAATACTCGTACTGAAAAATCCACACGTATTACTCCCTCACCATTTCTTCTGGTAAAGGCAGTTTTCCTTTGAAAAGCTGAATCTTGCCAGAAGCCGTTCAACAAATGACAAATGACGTCACACAATCTCATGAGGTCGGTAGGGTCACGGGGGAGCTGCCGAGGCTGACCGAGTCCACGTCGCTATGGATCTGGCAGACGAGGGAAAGGTCAAGTTGACTGAGCAACTGAGCAGTGTTCCGATGCCCTCTGGTGGCCAGACTGGCTGCTTGAGGCCGCTTCCGGCTGAACTACTGGAGCAGGCCCTGAAAGCTCCGCAACCAGGGGTTCCAGTCAATGAGGGGGTGGGGGTGGGGGTGGGGTGGGGGTGGGGGTGGGGGTGGGGGTGGGGGTGGGTTGGGGGGCAACGAGCGGCTTTGACCGTATGTAGTTCTCAATCTATGTGACATCATACACTTCAGGAAACATTTGCCAGTCATTCTTCTCTACCTCCCTCCCTCCATCCTTCCCCTCCCCATCCTTCATCATACCACCTCCATTAACTAACCCCATTACAACTATTAAAAAATGATTATGATATCGGGCTTGTTAAAAAAATGTCCTGTCCCTTTTAATGATATCTTTGAACCTAAAGTCTAGTGTAATATATATCTTCTTTCCGGCAATGTTTGATAGTGCAAAGGAGTCTATGTTCAGAAAATAAGACAGGGTGGTCGGGGTGGGGATGGGGGGTGGAGGGCGGGGCTGGGGTGGAAGATTTAAAAATGTATTTGAAGGAGCAGAATTGCCCTATTTTTTTGTAATGAATCCTGTGCACGCCTCGTCCTTCCTTTCAATTCAATTCTGACGCACGACTCTGTGATCGAATTATTTTCTTTCGTTGCTTTTCCCTCCTACAAAAATCCATATTAGCGTCGATTCATTTCCGTTTGATTAACATCCATTTGAACGTCCGCCCACGCATACATTGCCCGTCATCAACTTCCTCCTACGCAGGAAGCCACTTCCTGACATGCGTCGATTTAATTTACGACGACAATAGTCTGCGCAGTGATCGGCAGATAGTCGGGGCAGCCTTCTGAAAGGTAAATGAAAAGAAAAGAGGAAACTTTCGTGGATGCGATGCCTCTTTTATGTGGAGGACCGCTTTGTCATGGGTGACTGAACAAGGACGCTATTGCTAGGATGCCGATTTCCTTGAGGCTAGCAGTGGAGAACAAAAGCCGTACGAGCGCTATTCATAACCACTCGTGAACGTGCCCAAACGTGTTCCGTGACGTGGAAAAGTATTAAGACTTTGAACTGTCGTCAGAGCAGATCTGCTGTTTCTCGCCTGCCAACTCAAGATTGGGTGACAGACATGCAGAAACTTGCTTTCCTCTCCACGAAGAAGAAGAGAGAAGAAGAAAGAAGAAGAGAGAAGAAGAAAGAAGAAGAAGAAGAAGAAGAAGAAGAAGAAGAAGAAGAAGAAGAAGAAGAAGAAGAAGAAGAAGAAGAAGAAGAAGAAGAAGAAGAAGAAGAAGAAGAAGAAGAAGAAGAAGACGAAGAAGAAGAAGAAGAAGAAGAGACTACAAGAAGAAGAAGAAGAAGAAGACGAGAAGAAGAAGAAGAAGAAGACGAAGAAGAGAAGAAAAAGACGAGAAGAAGAAGAAGAAGAAGAAGAAGAAGAAGAAGAAGAAGAAGAAGAAAGAAGAAGAAAGAAGAAGAAGAAGAGAAGAAGAATGAGAAAAGAAGAAGAAAGAAGAAGAAGAATAAAGAGGAAAGAAGAAGAACGAGAAAAGAAGAAGAATAAGGAGAAACGAAAAAGAAGAAGAAAACAAGAAGAAGAAGAAGAAGAAGAAGAAGAAGAAGAAGAAGAAGAGGAAGAAGAAGAGGAAGAGGAAGAGGAAGAAGAAGAAGAAGAAGAAGAAGAAGAAGAAGAAGAAGAAGAAGAAGTAGAAGAAGAAGAAGAAAGAAGAGAAGAAGAAGAAGAAGAGAGAAGAGAAGAAGAAGAAAGAAGAAGCAGAGGAAGATGAAGAAGAAGAAGACAGAAGAAGAATGAAGAAGAAGAAAGAAGAAGAAGAAAGAAGAAGAAAGAAGAAGAGAAGGAGGAGCAGAGAAGAAGAAGAAGAAGAAGACGAAGAAGAAAGAAGAAGAAGAAGAGAAGAAGAGAAGAGGAAGAGGAAGAGGAAGAGGAGAGGAAGAGGAAGAGGAGAGGAAGAGGAGAGGAAGAGGAAGAAGAAGAAGAAGAAGAAAGAAGAAGAAGAAGAAGAAGAAGAAGAAGAGAAGAAGAAGAGGAAAAAGAAGATGAGAAGAAGAAGAAGAAGAAGAAGACGAAGACGAAGAAGAAGAAGAAGAAGAAGAAGAAGAGAAGAAGAAGAAGAAGAAGAAGAAGAAGAAGAAGAGAAGAAGAAGAAAAGAAGAAGAAGAAGAAGAAAAGAAGAAGAAGACAGAAGAAGACAGAAGAAGAAAGAAGAAGAAAGAAGAAGAAAGAAGAAGAAAGAAGAAGAAAGAAGAAGAAAGAAGAAGAAAGAAGAAGAAAGAAGAAGAAGAAGAAGAAGAAGAAGAAGAAGAAGAAGAAGAAGAAGAAGAAGAAGAAGAGGAAGAGGAAGTAGAAAAGAGGAAGAGGAAGAGGAAAGAAGAAGAGAGAAGAAGAAGAATGAAGAAGAAGAAGAAGAAGAAGAAGAGAAGAGAAGAAGAAGAAGAAGAAGAAGAAGAAGAAGAAGAAGAAGAAGAAGAAGAAGAAGAAGAAGCAGAAGAAGAAGAGAAGAAGAAGAAAGAAGAAAGAAGAAGAAGAAGAAGAAGAAGAAGAAGAAGAAGAAGAAGAAGAAGAAGAAGAAGAAGAAGAAGAAGAAGAAGAAGAAGAAGAAGAAGAAGAAGAAGAAGAAGAAGAAGAAGAAGAAGAAGAAGAAGAAGAAGAAGAAGAAGCTGATACTGACTGACTGACTGACTGACTGACTGATTTATAGAATGAATGAATCTTTAAACCCTATCAGACGTTGTTGATTGTGTTAGGCATTTGATCATGAAAATCACTAAAGCTAGTTAGATTAGGAACAAGCCAAGTCTCGACGGATAATCGACGGCTGGCTGGCTGGCTGGCTGGCTGGCTGGCTGACTGGCTGGATGGATGGGTGGGTGGGTGGGTGGATGGATGAATGGATGGATGGATGGATGGATGGATGGATGGATGGATGGATGGATGGATGGATGGGGTTTTACGATCTGTCAGCGATTGTATACTATGAAAGGGCAATGGCCATCCGTGTCACAGGGGTTGGTTTGGACTCTGAGCAAGTAAAGACACCACGCCTCTGCTCAGTCGCCTTTCACGCATCGTATAGGGAGACGCGGGGTCTAATCCATCCCCAAATCCACAGACTATATTCTGCCTATGGAGACTCTACACAGTGCATGCATGCACACTTACCATACGGGATACATTTTTGGCGACCAAATGAGTGCAAAATACCACTCATTATCATATAATCATGCAAAGGGCACGGTTTGCTGACTTTGCTCAAGAACTGTCTCAATAGCTGCATCCAAGCGGCAGTTAAAGCGAAACAGTTCTTTCACAAATCTGTAATTTTGTATGTCGACTATTTCAGCAGTTTGTTGTCTGCCTGACAAACATTTTTTGAAGGGGATGGGGCAAGAGGAGAAAAAAGGGGCAAGGGAGGTGGTGAGTGTGTTTAGAAAACAGGTAAGGGGTAGATGGTGGGGTTTGGAAGGGTGTGTGTGGGGGTGGGGGGTGGGGGTGGTGTTAAGGGTTTTAAGAGGAACCCCTCAAACAACAACGCATGAAAAGGTCCCAACCGAAATATACGATTTTCGTAACCAGTGCATGAATTTTAATGACGACGACGACGATGACTATGATGATGATGATGATGATGATGATGATGATGATGATGATGATGATGATGATGATGATACTGTTGACGACGACGAAGATGACGACGACGAAGACGACAGCGACGATGATAATAACGATGACCACGACGATGACGATGATGATGGTGGTGATGATGATGATGATGATGATGATGATGATGATGATGATGATGATGATGATGATGATGATGATGATGATGATGATGATGATGATGATGATGATGATGATGATGATGATGACGATGATGATGCTGCTGCTGCTGATGATGATGATGACGACGACGACGACGACGCAGACAAAGACGAAGTCGACGACGACGACGAAGACGTCGACAACGACGATGATAACAATGTTTCACGGTGTATCAGTCTGTATAGGTTTTTTAATTGGGAAGTTAATCACGAAAGTCACTGGAACTGGCTGGAGCAAAGTAAGTTAAGTCTGAATGTCCCTAGTTGCTTGCCCTTTACGAATCGCGAGGGAAGACGCAATGGATCTATTCTTACCCCCAACCCACCGGGTCAACACACGAAGGAGAATTGTCCCTAGCGTGCACGTCACTGGCATTTCAAGACAAAAACCGATTGTAGTGCACGACCAACCATCCGCAATGAAAGACAAACAGCTTTCGTCGACTTCACCGCCTTGGAAAATGCCCTCCGTCTTCCCCATTCAATCGTGTGAAGCTCAAGCCTTCGCTCCCCCATCTTCCAGTGCCTTGCCCCGGGGTCTCCGTCTTTCCAATCACCCTCGACGCCTTCTCAGCACGAACGGTTTGGCCCTCGCCCGAAAGTCTTCACTCCACATCACGTCTTCCAGTAGACTTTTCGGGGCGACCGTGAGGCTTGCCGCTTCAGGGCGGACATTTTGTTGCACGTGCTTGCCTCGTGGCGCTGACGTCACACGCACCGCGCGACCCCTGGTTGATCTCGATCAATGAAGAAGGTCCAAGGGAAGGAACATTTTCCTCCGAGTGGCGATGGCTTCGGGCCTGAGGGGATTCCGAAGGAGGTGAAAGAAATCATCGAGTGGCGGATGGCTGACGTCAATTGCATTGGTTGTCAGTTGCTTTGGGTAACGACCCCGCGCACTCTTCCGAGGGGAAACATAGTTCTGTGAGTGTTGCAGACAGATTTTACATCTGGAACACTCCAGAGAAGCACGGTGCACTTAGGGCCTACTTTTCCGAGGCTGCGAAAGTACTTTGAATGATCTGTGATGCTCTGCTTTACATCTCCTGTTCATCAAACTGTCGTGCAGACGGAGAGGAGGGCAGGAAATTGATTAAAAGTCCGTTGGGCCCATGGAACAGCACGAAGAGAAGACAGACACACAGACAGATGGACAGGCATAGAATTGCAGCGTAGGCGCACTATTAAAGTATGGGGTGAGTCAGTACAGTGGAGAGGCTCAAGGGATACATGGGAGGAAATCATAGCTCCACAAAGGGACAGTAGTGCTTCGGCTCTAAATAACGAACACACTTATAAACATAAACACACACACGCACACACACACACACACGCACACACACATATGCACGCACACACACACGCACGCACACACGCACGCACACACATACACACACACACACACACACACAGAGCAGTCCTGTGACTAAGGATTTCGCCCGAAGTCACGTGGCGGTTGGCAGTGCAATGTTCCATACTCTGCAGATCCTAGAGTGGTATCATTGGGCAAGGTGCTTCACCAGTTTTGCCTCTTGTTGTGAAGAATGAAACCGGTTACTTTGCGCTGTACAGCGGCCACCAGGGGTAAAATTCCCCTACAGAAATTTGTTTTAAAATAAGAGGGCAAGGCAAAGATTAGTATTTAATTACGTTTAAAAAGAACACACTCAGACAGGCAGACAGACATATGCACACACAAGCGCGCGCGCATGCACACACACGCGCGCGCATGCACAAACACGCGCGCGCATGCACACACATGCGCGCGCACACACACACTTCCAGAACCTTTATCGTCCACTTTTGTCATGGACATTGTGGGCACAATGTCACCATGAAAACATCAGGCATATATTACAAACGAAAACGTGAATATGTGGGTGGGAGTAGGGGAGGACGGTCGGGAGCGGATATCTCACTTTGCTTTTATTCATGTCCAAATATTAATGCTGAAATTTCGTGAGCACCAGCTAAGCTTACTATGAATGTTCTCTGACGTCGCTGATCTGCCAAAACAATCAAGCTAATGCATGGGTGTGTGTACAGTGACGAGAATTAGAAATTAGCTCCCTTCTTTGCTGGGCGCCGCGGTGTCACGTTGACATTTGATATGTCACACATGTTCATGTTTTGATGGTTTGAGAAAGATAACTTTGCTCCCATTTCAAAAGATTGACGCAGTAGCACACAGAGAAAATATGTTTGTTGAGGAGGAGAAAAAAAGGCTGAGCAAGTCCACTCAAGTATTGAACAGTAAACATTAATTTTTCTCTACCTGTCATCGGTACAGTTGTTTCACAAATGTCATGATTTGTTTAACAACCCCAGAAGAAAAAAGTTATAACTCAACAATACATCCCTTGTCTAGTAAAATTGCCTTCTCTCTCTCTCTCTCTCTCTCTCTCTCTCTCTCTCTCTCTCTCTCTCTCTCTCTCACTCTCACTCTCTCTCTCTATCTCTCTCTCTCTTTCTCTCTCCAAAATCGGAGCCGGACTGATATCTCCAAAATTCAAATTTAGATTTCCGTCGAAGAGAGACTTCAAATACCTTTCGTTTTCATCATCAGAATGCTCGTCATGGACACGCCAAGACACGCTAAAGCAGCCAGAATCGGCACAGGAACCTCACACTTCCCAATCCAGCAACCAGGAAACCCAACACGTGTGTCTCCCAGACAACTCCCAAGCAAACTATAAAGACAACGTCCCAACTACGAGACCTTCGCCCATGGTCAACTTTGCCTTGACCTTCACCCTTGGTTCACCAACTATCCGTTCATTCATCACACGCATTGCATGTCCAAACCCTTCTTCACACAAGGCAAAAAGGTGAAACCTCTTCTCACGCCCGTTGCGACGCCTCGACCAAGCTCAGAGGGGAGTTCCCTTTCTGCCCTGACACCGGTCCCTCCCTTGAGCTACGGGGGCGATCGATAGCTGACGAAGGAGAGGCAGGGGTTACAGGGTGCACTCCACAAGAGGGTCTCCTGCAGGCAGGCGGGAGAGTTGAGTTCCCACGCTGTGCCAAGTCTTGTGGCATGACCGCCATCAAACGGCCCCTCACCGTCTGCGGGGTTTTTGCAGGCGAGGATCGTGCAAATCAACGGCGGGGACTGCTGTACTAGTAGTCGAGGTCTTAAAGGCGACTCTACTCCGCGAGATTGGGGTGAGAAGCAGGAATGGATGGATGGATGAACAGACGAACGGACGGACGGACAGACGGACGGACGATTGGATGGATGGATGGATAGATGGGTGGATGGATGGATGGATGGATGGATGGATGGATGGATGGATGGATGGATGGATGGATGGATGGATGGATGGATGGATGGATGGATGGATGGACGGGTGAATGGATGGATGGATGGACGGATGAATGGATGGATGGATGGATGGATGGATAGATGGATGGATGGATGGATGGATGGATGGATGGGATGAATGGATGGATGGATGGATGGATGGGATGAATGGATGGATGGATGGATGGATGGATGAATGGATGGATGGATGGGATGAATGGATGGATGGATGGATGGATGGATGAATGGATGGGTGGATGGATGGATGGATGGATGAATGGATGGACGGATGGATGGACGGATGGGTGGGTGGGAGGTGGGAGTGGATGGATGGATAGATGGATGGAAGGAGTTTTACGGCCTATCAGCCTTAGTAAGGCAATATAAGGCAATTGTTCTCGAAAAACACCACAGACCTTGTTAGAATAAGAACAAGTAATGTCTCGAGTACCCTAGGTATTCGCCACGTGCGAATCAGATCAGGAGACGCCGTGGGTCTGTTCTTACCCCCAACCTACAGGGAGACGCCGTGGGTCTGTTCTTACCCCCAACCCAAGGGGGCAAAAGGGCAGGGAGCGAGGGTGGATTGTGGGTGAATGTGGAATAGGGATAGCAGACGTTACATGAGCAGGTAAACACATTCCAACCTTGGAAGGTGTTCGCATTGAAATGCGAGGCCACTGCAGCGGTATCAAAAACAGTATTGACTGAGCGAGCGAATTTCGTAAACGACGAATCATGGTCTTGTGTATCATTCTGTACGTACGTATTAAATAAACTCAATCAATGCGTCATGTTGACAAATTTGCATTGAATGATGAAACATTTGCGTAAACTGTTGTCAATGATAGTGGTTTTTAAAAAAAACTACTTTCAGTTTAATTATGATTTCTGGGGGAATTTTTGTAAATAATAATTTTGCGCAGGACTCTCAAAAAATGGACAGAACGCATAATGCGACTGCTTTTTTGCGCTATTTGTAATGATAACTCGTAAAATATTGTTCTGCCGGACTTGGCATGTTTCATTTATTGACAACATTTGATTCACGTCACTTTGAAGGGGAAAAAGCACCTTTGTAAATTTTACCGGCATTTTTGACAACAAAGTCCCTAAACAAAATCTCCCTAACAGATGTCGTTATTGATAATTTCTTACGACCATATATATGTCCACTGGAAGAAAGAAAAAAAGCACACAGTTTCTCTGTAATGTAACAGTTACTCCCCTCAAAAGGCATCATCGGTAGTCTCCAACGATGACAGACCTTTAACTGACATGTTCCGGGCACCTTCAACGTTACAGCAGCAATGCCCGGTCAGCCCGGGGGTCCTGGCGAGGTGCGGCAGTGGGTCAAATGTCCCCGATCCCGCGGCGCCCAGTTCGAGCACACAGGTGTTCCTTTGTCCGCAAATTGGCAGGACCCGCCCTGCGCTACCTGGCCAGAACGACCTGCCCTGTGCTATTGCTCCCGCGTGGACACAGGTGGACTCAGGTGCGAGCCCCACAGGTGAAAAACATCCAGAGGGGCTCCCGTTCCGTCAGTGCCTGAGGCGCGATCTGGCATTGGGGTAACCCGAGAGAACGAACGAGGAAGCGGTGTTCGCAAAAGCAACGTAGCACCTCCCTCGCTTTTTCTTGAAGAAAGGAGGAGAAGTGTTTACAAACAAGAGTGGCCTGACTCCCAAATGGCCCGGTGAGGATCCCATCACGTCTGGCATTTCCTCACGCCCTCGAGGAATGAGAAAACGAGTGAAGAATTCGCCAGCAAACAGACACATCACCCCACAAATGTGACCTTCGCTTGAGAGGGAAATAACAGGGATGTAAGAGAATCAAGGAAACTGCAGCCCAACCCTAACCTCACAACTGACACCTAGAACAAGGCGCACCAACAGAAACAAAGCGGCGTGATTCTGACAAAATATTCAGGACTTCTCTCATTCCTGGGAAGGCATGCCAAACATGAGACTTCAGTGCTGAGCTCTGCTGAAGGACAGCGCATAAATACATTGAAACCATTTAAATATAAATTGAGACTTGTGCTCTTGGAAAATGTTTTGCTCCATGCATGATAGCATCTAATCTTGACATGAAGTTCACATAGTTGCCGGATTTCATAATATTATTAAACCAGACTCGTTACGGGTTTCATGAAAATCGTATGGTTAAGTGCGTCTTTGTAGAAAAAATATGTCCATTAGCTTTTTAAAACGTACATAATGTTGTTTTATTTTCTACAAGCAAAACATCTGTAAATATTTTGAAACTTGTCAAATTATCTCGAAATAGTTCATGGTATGCTGGAGATGAGATTTTAAAACTTTGTGAACAGGATGTATTAAATCACGTGGTAACCTTGATGCCTATGACGTTTATTCCTTCAGATTCGTTCATTATTGCCTCGATCTCCCAACAGTCCCAATATAAATATATATATATATATATATATATATATATATATATATATATATATATATATATATATATTCCTATGTATCACCATTTCCGCTCTCATTATCATCGGCATGGTTACTGTCGTCGTTGTAGTGGCTACCGTCATCGTCATCACTGTTGTCGTCATCACGGTCACCACCACCTCCACCATCGCCATTGTTACCACCATTTTAACCGTCAACACCACCTCCACCATTACCACTAGAACGACATCCCCATAATGATAGTATCATCATCATCATCATCATCATCATCATCATCATCATCATCATCGTCGTCGTCGTCGTCGTCGTCGTCGTCGTCGTCGCCGTCATCGTCGTCGTCAACGTCGTCGTCGTCGTCATCATGATCAAATCGTCGTCCTCAGCCATCTTTAGCGTTCTCAGTTAAGTCATCAACACGTCAGACAGTCGAAGGAAGACATGAAGTTATGCATGGCAAGAAAGCATTGCATCAGACAGGAAGGAGGAAGAGGAGGAAGAGCTCAACTTGTCCTGCAAAACATCAGTGGAGGGAAAAGGGACTAATAGAATCAGAGGAGGAGGTAAGGAAAGGGGTTAGTGGGGGAGGGGGGGGGGGGGGAGGAGTGGGCGGTCTCATAGGAGAGGAGGAGCCAAGCTTCTCCGTTATTCAGTGAAAGGGGAAGGTGGGGGTAGGGGTTGTCTGGGTTGTTCAGAAGCCAAATGGGGACCTGCTACCGTGGTTCTGTTTGTCGTGGCCAGGCCTTCTTCGAACGTGATGCTTGTAGCGAACCACGGAGGGCAAGGGGTGCGAGAAAAGCAGGCGACATGTTTGGGTGAGGAGGGGCACGTGGAAATGTTGGGAGAGGGTGTCGGTGTTGGAGATAGGAGAGGGGGGGGGGATTGAATGGGAGACAGGGGAGGGGAAAGGAGGGAAGGGGGGCGAAGGGGATGAGAAGGGGGAAGAGGAGTTGGGGTGCAGGAAGGAGGCAGTGGCTCAGAGCAAGTAGGAATGAGGGGCAGGGGAGAGGCATTAGAAGTGTGCCTGGATATCATACGCACGCACATACACACATACACATAATGGTGGTGGTAGTGGTGGTAGTGGTGGTGGTAGTGGTGGTAGTGGTGGTTGTGATGGCGATGGTGGTATGATGATAGATGGTGGGGAGAGGGACGTCTGTCAATAGAGGTGGTAGCAGCTGGTGAAGGTGGTACCAACGATGTCTGCATGGGCAGCAACAACGGTGGTTGCGATGACAACAGCGGTACTGGTGGTGGTGCTGGCCATGGATGCACCGCTGCAGACTTACCAGTTTCGGTGATAAATGGATGGAAGGATGGATGGATGAATGGATGGATGAGTGGATGGATGAGTGGATGGATGGATGGATGGATGGATGGATGGATGGATGAGTGGATGGATGAGTGGATGGATGGATGGATGCATGGATGGATGCATGGATGGATGGATGGATGAATGGATGGATGAGTGGATGGATGCATGAATGCATGGATGGATGGATGGATGAAAGGATGGATGAGTGGATGGATGGATGAATGGATGGATGAGTGGATGGATGGATGGATGGATGGATGAATGGGTGGATGAGTGGATGGATGGATTGATGAGTGGATGGATGGATGGATGGATGGATGGATGGATGGATGGATGGATGGATGGATGGATGGATGGATGGATGGATGGTTGTAGCCATTATGTGTTTCAACTTCTTCAATCAAACTGCACCACACGCACTCAAAGAAATTCTCACTGTCTACACCCCCGCTAGAAATAACCGTTCAGCTGCAGACACCAAAACGTTAAATGTCCCCCGTCGCAAAAAGATAACCCAAGGACAGCGAGCTTTTTCCTACATCGGCCCTGTAACATGGAATAGCCTACCTTTCCCTGTCCGTCACTCTAATTCCATGTCCCAGTTCAAAACCTCCCTCAAGACACACCTGTTCCGGTCAGTCTTTCCTGACGAGCAGTGAAGGCGCCTCTTTTATGTTTCGTGTTTTGCCTGCTACTTAATTAATTGTATTGTATTTAATTGTTCTTTTTATTTCAATTGTATAGTATGTGAGTGTTAGAATGTTTTGTATGAGTGTAGACTTTATCATTGTACACGCCATGAGCTTGCTATTAGGGAAGGTATGTGCGTTATAAATAGTCTGTATTATTATTATTATTGTAGCCCATAAGGGCGAGTTTTGGCCAATGACGATTTGGGCGCATAGCCCGTATGGGCGAGTATGGTCTATCCCATAAGGGCGAGTATTTTAGCCAACAGCCCCCAAAAGCCTATGTCCCATAAGGGCGAGTCTTATAGCTAATGGAATTCAAGGATTTTTTCATCACACACAAGAGTATAAGGAGACATCGTAATGTGTTCAACCACAATTCTTTTTTTTGTTTTACACTTTTTTATTTCAATAGACATAATACATAGGAAATGCATGTACATTCAGTTCTCAAATGATATGACACTCCATTACAATTCATATATATACATGCAATTCATACAGCCACACTTACTATTATTTTTTTATTAAAAGAAAAGACATTCTCACGCATTCTCTCATTATGCATAAGGAATACATGCACACACAAATCTCAAACAACATGACATGCCATTACAATTCATATGTGTACATGTAGCTCATACGGCCTTAGCATTTACTATCTTTAATTAAAGGGAAAGCATTCTCACGCATTCTCTATTGTACATTAATAAAAAGATGTCACATTGTGACCTTGCATTCTCGCATGTTTTCATCTGCATTCAGATCCATACTTTCACACATATACCACACACTCAGTCGTACGCACCCATACACAGATATGCACATTCATACCCACTCTTCCCCATTTAAGCATATGTATTTCCTCATCCATGAGAGCAACCAACGGAAAAAGCAAAAATCATTTACCCGCTCATACATAGTAGGTTCACACATACACATTCGCACTAATCACACAACCTATATGTTTATAAACAGGCAAGTGTATCTGACACTATTAAACAAGAGTTCAACAATGTCATATACGAAAATAAAAAAGCAACAAAAAAGCAAGAAACTAACAACAATAATCTTGCATACAGTGTTGAGCTCAGAACTCCCTCAAAATACATATTATTGACAAATCAGTATGTAATATAATCAACAGCTTCATACAACCACAATTCTTTATTCTAAAAATCTAAAAGACTTGGTAGTCCGTATGCCACAGCGCAAGTCATTTGATCACAATTCAACAGGAAGGTTTTTGAATGCCATGGCTTTAACATACTGAATCCTGTTGATGTCACCTGCATCGTAGCGTGCACGTGTTCCTCTCATCTCCTGTAGTTTCTGACGACGATAAGGTCTGACAGCAGGAATTCCTTCTCCAGTCTGGATGGAATTGATTTTGACGTACGACGTCGTTTGGACACCTTTCAACACCGACATGAATTCAAATATAGACGGATGAGAGTGGTAGAAGTGTTCCTGAAAATGCCGATGGAAAGACTCACACGCATTTGTGGTTCGGATGGAGTCGATCTCTGTGTCTGCCCATACTGCAGGAGCGAAAGATGCGTCATCTCCTGCGTATGTCGACAGGACGTAGTCGCAGAAAGATGTACATCGGACATCGTCAGGAGCGTCTACCATGATGTCAAACGCAATAGCATCCTGAATCTCATCTGGGGTCAGGAAGCTCAGACCAAAAAAACGCTTCAACCACGTTCCGATCACAGACTCTGCGTTTTTGTACTCATCTTTTAGACCGAGACTCACGATCTTTCTGTACCACGCCTGAGAGAGATGAAAGTTACAGCCTTTGATGGTGACACCTGGCCAGACCGCCTGGACTGCAGTGTGGGCCGCCTTCTCGAAGTCAAGGTGGATCCACTCAATTTGTAGGTCAAGGCCCTGCTCAGCGCACATGTCACGGATGCTCATGAACATTTCTCGATAGACCATCTCGGCTTTTGAAGGCAGGAGG
>JAWQFJ010017764.1:52500-60000 GCA_034096865.1 Theodoxus fluviatilis
CCTCCTCCATCCCGGATCTCTCTGATTAGTCATCATGTTCGTCTCCTTTAGCCTTTCTCTCTCAAAACCCCAAGTCTTACTCTCTTCTCATTTCGATATTCTCCCACGCTGTTCTCAGTCAGTTTTCAACATTCACACATGCACGCATGTTCACGCACGCACACACACACACACACTCACACACACACACACACACACACACACACACACACACACACACACACACACACAAACACAAACACACACATACACATGCATATCCTTTGAGTCTTGCACTCATTGTCTCGTTTTCGCTATCGCTATGGCTGCCTGACACATTTCACTCTCTATTCACCACATTCTGTCTCCTCTGACTTCTCCCCCATTCTCACACGCCCGCAGCAGTCGCCCCACCGGCGTCGCACATTTCCGTCACACATTAAAAATCTCTCGGGCCCAGATTTTGCACCGGAAAGTCGAAGGGAGCGGAGGAAAAAGCGAGGCGAGGCAAAAAAGCTAGAGGTCACGGAGTCGCTCGACCTCTGACCCGGTTGCCCCTGACCCGCGTGTCTTACAACTGCGGGAGGACAGCACGAGTTTTACGGTACGTGCGGATCGTCCACGCAGCAGAGGTGCAAGTCCTTCGGCGCTGATCCAAACCAGATGCACCGTCAAGTTCTCGCTCTGCAAGTCGTGCAGCCTGCGCGCGCTCCTGGTTACATTCAGTACACACGTAAGGCAGCACGAGTGCTAGGTTAAGTTTTGAGGGCACGTGCGACGGGGGCCATTCGAGTCCGAAGTACGTGAGCGAGAACTGTGAATGAAGACCACGTGTGTCGTAAAGCCGCGGTTCCACAACTCCTGCAGCGCTTACAGTTTTCCCCCGGCGTTCAGTACAGTTGTAATGCAACACGTGTACCTGGTTCAAACTTGGAGAGTATGTGCACTGCAGATATGGGAGTTAAAGGTACGTGGACGTTAGCCATGAATTGAAACCACCTGTGACGTAAAGCTACGGTTCTACAATTCGTTCGGTGTAGGCAGCTTCCCTCAGTACAGATGTAATGCAATATGAGTATACAGTTAAAGATCGAAAGCAAGTGTAAGAACAGTTACAGGAGTCAAAAGTACGCCAAGGCCAGCTGCGAATCAAAACCATATGTAGCATCCCGGGAAAATTCTACACATGGGCAAATATTTCATTTTCAGTTTTGTGATCTCATCATAGTCTTCTCTTCTTCCTGAACTTAGAATAAAGTATTTCAAATAGATATCTTGGTAAAACTACAGTTATGACATTTGATGGTCGCAAAACTCAACAAATCCACAAAACGGGAAAATACGTCATGGTCCCTGGGTGGGTGTGGGGTTGGGTGTGTACAAAAAACGTTCCTACCAACTTGGTAGTAGTGGCCCATGTCGCATGATGGTCACAACATAACATATCAGAGCACTATAACTACTACAGTAGTCGCCGCTTATAAAACACGCGGTTAATAAAAACAGCCGTTTTATAAAAACAGTTTGTCCGGTCCGGATTTACATCGTTACTGATGGCATTGTTCAACACGCAAACGGTTAATAAAAACGCCGCTTATTAAAAACACTATTGTTCGGTCCCAATGTGTTTTTAATAAGCGGCGACTACTGTATTATAATTATTCCTGAATCGTGGCTCTTGACAAGAACTTTTCAATGATAGCATTGTGACAGGGTTATAGAGTTGTAACGAGGTACTCTCATCCGCGATGTCAACGCCTTCGTCAAAGTACAGATCGTCAAAAGTGTTTACAGCAAGCTGACAGGTGATTTAGACAGCAGAAATAACTAAGTTTAACGTGCAAACTCAGCATTTTAACTTTGAAGCTATCACAGATGGCATATCAAATTACTTTAACATGTGATGAACTTTTTTTTTGACCGGGTAGACCAACTTGGCCTGCATCTCAAAATTACATGCAGCGATTTCCGACAGGTTTTATAGAGCCGCCACACATGTGTGGTATCAAACTACAACAAGCCATGCTGATGTTCTCCGCTATATTCGCACAGTTGAAATACAACGCAGGTAACAGATTCAAACTTCCGCGGTATGTGCACTGCACGTGTGAGAGTCATGAATAACTGAATGGCAGCTACGAAAAGGAACCCTGTGTCGTAAGTCTTTCGTTGTACAACTCGTGCAGTGCAAACATATTTCTCCTTACACTCAGTACGTGTGCACTGGAAAAGCATTGCGATGGCACGTGCACTGTCATAAGGGGAGGGAGTCAAAGGTACAGGAATGACGGTTACCAGACAAAGCCATGTACTCTATCGAGCTACAGTTCTACGACTAGGGTAGTGCACGGGCGTTGCTCGTTTAACTAAGTACAGTCATAAGGCAACACAAGTTCTGAGTGACTGTTGGAAAGTAATTTCAGAACAGTTACAGGAGTTGAAAGCACGCAAATGCCAGCCATGAATCGAAACCATATGCGTCGCAAAACTGCTGTTCTCAAAGGAGCTCCTTCTCATTCAGTGCAGAGGTGACTCAGCGTGTGCAAGTATTCCAGTTTTGATGGTATTTGCATTACTCATATCTTACTCAAAAGTACCTCAGTGACAACTATGGACAGAGATCAATGACAGCTATGGGCAGAGATCAATGACAGCTATGGACAGAGATCAATGACAGCTATGGACAGAGATCAATGACAGCTATGGACAGAGATCAATGACAGCTATGGACAGAGATCAATGACAGCTATGGACAGATATCGATTACAGCTATGGACAGAGATCAATGACAGCTATGGACAGAGATTAATGACAGCTATGGACAGAGATCAATGACAGCTATGGACAGAGATCAATGACAGCTATGGACAGAGATCAGTGACAGCTATGGAAAGAGATCAATGACAGCTATGGACAGAGATCAGTGACAGCTATGGACAGAGATCAGTGACAGCTATGGACAGAGATCAGTGACAGCAATGGACTGAGATCAGTGACAGCTATGGACAGAGATCAATGACAACTATGGACAGAGATCAGTAACAGCTATGGACAGAGATCAATGACAGCTATGGACAGAGATCAGTGACAACTATGGACAGAGATCAATGACAGCTATGGACAGAGATCAATGACAGCTATGGACAGAGATCAGTGACAGCTATGGACAGAGATCAATGACAGCTATGGACAGAGATTAATGACAGCTATGGACAGAGATTAATGACAACTATGGACAGAGATCAATGACAGCTATGGACAGAGATCAATGACAGCTATGGACAGAGATCAGTGACAACTATGGACAGAGATCAATGACAGCTATGGACAGAGATCAATGACAGCTATGGACAGAGATCAATGACAGCTATGGACAGAGATCAGTGACAGCTATGGACAGAGATCAATGACAGCTATGGACAGAGATCAGTGACAGCTATGGACAGAGATCAATGACAGCTATGGACAGAGATCAGTGACAACTATGGACAGAGATCAATGACAGCTATGGACAGAGATCAATGACAGCTATGGACAGAGATCAATGACAGCTATGGACAGAGATTAATGACAGCTATGGACAGAGATCAGTGACAACTATGGACAGAGATCAGTGACAACTATGGACAGAGATCAGTGACAACTATGGACAGAGATCAATGACAGCTATGGACAGAGATCAGTGACAACTATGGACAGAGATCAATGACAGCTATGGACAGAGATCAATGACAGCTATGGACAGAGATTAATGACAGCTATGGACAGAGATCAGTGACAACTATGGACAGAGATCAGTGACAACTATGGACAGAGATCAATGACAGCTATGGACAGAGATCAATGACAGCTATGGACAGAGATCAATGACAACTATGGACAGAGATCAGTGACAGCTACGGACAGAGATCAATGACAGCTATGGACAGAGATCAATGACAGCTATGGACAGAGATCAATGACAGCTATGGACAGAGATCAGTGACAGCTATGGACAGAGATCAATGACAGCTATGGACAGAGATCAATGACAGCTATGGACAGAGATCAGTGACAGCTATGGACAGAGATCAATGACAGCTATGGACAGAGATCAATGACAACTATGGACAGAGATCAGTGACAGCTATGGACAGAGATCAATGACAACTATGGACAGAGATCAATGACAACTATGGACAGAGATTAATGACAACTATGGACAGAGATCAATGACAGCTATGGACAGAGATCAATGACAGCTATGGACAGAGATCAATGACAACTATGGACAGAGATTAATGACAGCTATGGACAGAGATCAATGACAACTATGGACAGAGATCAGTGACAGCTATGGACAGAGATCAATGACAACTATGGACAGAGATCAATGACAGCTATGGACAGAGATCAATGACAGCTATGGACAGAGATCAATGACAGCTATGGTCAGAGATCAGTGACAGCTATGGACAGAGATCAATGACAGCTATGGACAGAGATCAATGACAACTATGGACAGAGATCAGTGACAGCTATGGACAGAGATCAATGACAACTATGGACAGAGATCAATGACAACTATGGACAGAGATTAATGACAACTATGGACAGAGATCAATGACAGCTATGGACAGAGATCAATGACAGCTATGGACAGAGATCAATGACAACTATGGACAGAGATTAATGACAGCTATGGACAGAGATCAATGACAACTATGGACAGAGATCAGTGGCAGCTATGGACAGAGATCAATGACAACTATGGACAGAGATCAGTGACAACTATGGACAGAGATCAATGACAGCTATGGACAGAGATCAATGACAGCTATGGACAGAGATCAATGACAACTATGGACAGAGATCAATGACAGCTATGGACGGAAATCACGTGTTGGAAAGCTACGGTTCTACAACTCCTGCATTTCTCGAGGTTGCTACGTCACATTCAGTACACGCAAATAGTCCAACCTTGATATCATGTGCACCGCTATGTCGGAGTCAAAAGTACCTGAATGATAGTGGTGAATCGAAACCATGTGTGTTATAAAACTATGGCTTTGCAGCTCGTGCAGTGCAAGTTGTGTGTGTGTGTGTGCCTTTCGGCCATGCATGCCGCGTTGGTGCTATATTCGCGCGTGGACAAAGATGGCGGTAGCGTCCATCGGAATGACGGTAGCGTCTATCGTTATGGCGAAGGCACTTTCATATGTGTGTGTGTGTGTGTGTGTGTGTGTGTGTGTGTGTGTGTGTGTGTGTGTGTTTGCACTCAGCACAAATTTAACACAACACGTGTACCAGGTCGAAATGTTAAGGGGTACATGGACTGTGACAAGACGTGTCGAAAGTTTGTGAAGGAAAATTACAGCTAAAAAACCATTCGTAGCAGCGATCCTTGGTCCTACAACTTGCGCACTGCAAACCTGTTTTCTCGTTACAGCCAGTAAACACGCAAGGCAGCACGAATACTACTCTAAAGTTCGAAAGCAATTATCGAACGGTAACTGGAGTCATGTGTGTTGCCTCTATACGGAATGTTACCGAGATCTGCGTGAATCGTAGAACCGTAGCTTTGCGACACATTTGGTTTTGATTCATCGCAGCCTGCCATTTGCGTGCCTTTGACTCCTGTAACCGTTTTGCACTTGGCCTCGAACTTTCACTTGGCACTCGTGCGGGCTTACACATGTGCTGAAAGTGAGGAGGAAAATGCTTGCACTACACCAGTAGTAGAACCGTAGTTTAAGACGCATGTGGATTTCATTCATCGCTGTCGTCTAGGTACTACTCCCTCCCATATCAGCAGTGCATGCTATCTCGACGTTTGAAGCTGGAACGTGTTGTCTTACAACTGTACTGAATGCAGTGATGAACCTTTTGCACTGTACGAGCACGAATGTGCTGCATTTACATCAGATTTTGTTTCATGGCTGGTATTCTCAGGCATGCACACATGTTCCAACCTCGAGGAGATGCATGTGCACAGCATATAGGAGTAAAAGCTATCTGAATTACAGCTATGAAGAGTAACAAAATGTTGTCTTAGGGCTACGGTTCTGCAACTCGTGCAGCTCTCATGCGATCTTCATAACATTAAGTACAGTGGTAACACGTTGTGTACAAATGTTCATGTTGAGAGAGCACACGACAGAGCTAAGGTGAGAGCTTAACAAGAAGATAAGCGAGTCCTCCTTTGTAAGGAGTGAGTCCTCTGTGGCATTGCTCATAGAGCGAAGTTGTTTACTGATTGTCACTGCTGTGTAGCGACCAGTGCGTTAATAAAGCTTTATCGAAAACGACCACCGGTGTTTGTGAACTTCGACTTCCCGACGCAAGGTAAGAGAACCCCCGTAGTAACAGGAAAGCGCGAGAAGAGACGAGTGCAACATTTACATCTGAAGGGTATGTGCACTGCTTAAGACGGAGTCTAAAGTTACTGAATGACAGTTACAAACAGAAACTATATTTGTTGTAACGCTGCGGTTCTACAACTCGAGCAGCTCACGTAGGATCTCCATCAGATTAACAGTGCAATGGTAACTCAGCACGTGCAATGGTTCGAATCTTGAGAGAGAGAGAGAGAGAGAGAGAGAGAGAGAGAGAGAGAGAGAGAGAGTGTGTGTGTGTGTGTGCACTGCTTACATCGGAGTCAAACGTACCTCACTGACAGCCACGAACCAAATCTACACATGGCATCAAGCAGGAAGATTCTTCGTTGTTTCCAGCACAGTGGTTACAAAGCACGTGTGCTGGATTGAAAGTTAGAAGGCAGGTGTGCTGCGGTAAACGGACTGAAACGTTCTTGAATGGCGAATATGAATCCAAGGTTTTATACTCGTAGCAGCGCAAAAAAGCTCTACGTGCCGTTTAGTTTCAAAGACCGACCCGCAACATATATATATATTCTGTGGCCATTCGCCGAGCAACCATGTGATTGAGGTGCTAAAATGTTGCAGCAAATGCCATTACTAACAACAATGACTGCGCACTAAAGATCTCGTTCTATTGTTCATGCACACCAGACTAAGTTCCGCTTGAGGATGGCAGAAGTGCTGCCTTGCATGTCCTGAGGGCATGTGCACTAGGAGTAACAGCAGCAGGCACTATTGTTGTCGTCATCGTCATCGTCGTCGTCGCCGTCGTGTTATTGCTTTTATATAGACTGACAGAAATCGATTGACTGCTGCCTGGGTTGTGGATACAAAAAAACCAAGGTTACCGTTCCATGCTTTTAACGGACATGACAAAACAAAGCGTCAACGCTTTTATATAGTAGTAGTAGTGGTAGAAGTAGTAGTAGTAGTTGAAGTAGTAGTAGCAGAAGTAGTAGTAGTAGTAGTAGTAGTAGTAGTAGTAGTAGTAGTAGTAGTAGTAGTAGTAGTAGTTGAAGTAGTAGTAGTAGTATTTTTGGTGGTGGCAGTGGTGGTGGTGAGGGTATTGGTGGTAGTAGTAGTAGTAGTAGTAGTAGTAGTAGTTGTAGTAGTAGTAGGAGTAGTAGTAGTAGTAGTAGTAGTAGTAGTAGTGGTAGTAGTA
>JAWQFJ010017764.1:65000-75000 GCA_034096865.1 Theodoxus fluviatilis
GACAAACACACAGACAGACAGACAGACAGACACACATACAGACAGACAGACACACACACAGACACACAGACAGTGACAGAGACAGACAGACAGTGACAGTGACAGAGACAGACAGACAGACAGTGACAGACAGACAGACACACACACACAGACACACAGACAAACAGACAGACAGACAGACAGACAGACACACAGACAGACAGACACACAGACACACAGACGCACAGACAGACAGACAGACTCACAGACAGACAGACAGACAGACACACAGACACACACACACACAGACAGACAGATAGACAGACAAACAGTGACAAAGACAGACCGACAATGACAAAGACAGACAGAGAGACAGAGTGAGAGACGGAGAGAGACAGAGTATATGAGAAAGATAGTGAGAAAGAGAGAGAGAGAGAGAGAGAGAGTAGTAAGAGAATGAGTGAGTGCGTGAGAAAGAAAGGAACAGAAAAGGAGAGAGGTAGAAAGGGAGAGAGAGAGAGAGAGAGAGAGAGAGAGAGAGAAAGAGGGAGAGAGAGAGAGAGAGGGAGAGAGAGAGAGAGGGAGAGAGAGACAGAGAGAGAGAGAGAGTAGTAAGAGAGTGAGTGAGTGAAAGAGTGAGAGAGAGTAGTAAGAGAATGAGTGAGTGCGTGAGAAAGAGAGGAACAGAAAAGGAGAGAGGTAGAAAGGGAGAGAGAGAGAGAGAGAGAGAGAGAGAGAGAGAGAGAGAGAACTGAACTGAACACTTTATTGAAGGGACCTTCAGCCCATTACAACTTATCAAACAGGACAGCTTCCGCATTTTTGTAGACAATCAACTCAATGTACCTCTTTCAATGCACGTTCTCTCCTCTTCATAGTATGATATAGGTAGGTGCATACAGCTCGTATAATCGTTTGTTCATTTGCTCCCATCAGTTGTGCAAATGTTTTGTTACTTTCAATTGCATGTGGGACTAGATCTCTATCTCTCAAGTCACTCACAGCTAAGAATCAAATCAAAACGTGATAGTCGTCTTCATCTTCTTCCTGGCACAATAAACAGAAAGATGGAGCTATTGCTTTTACCTGTGCTTATGAATGTACAAATCAGTGGCGCCAAAACGAAATTTACTGAGTCCCTGCCTGAAAATACTTTAATCTACGAGAGAGAGAGAGAGAGAGAGAGAGAGAGAGAGAGAGAGAGAGAGAGAGAGAGAGAGAGAGAGAGAGAGAGAGGTGGGGAGGGGGGGGAGGGGGGGAGCTGGGGAGGGGAAGGGGAGGAAGAGCGCTTCATAATCCTTGCAACAATCTCGAGATTCACGCAACGACCTTTCACTGCATGTGGATATCATCCTTCTCAAGCAGCGGGTATGCACTGCGCACGCTCCATAATCTCAAAGAAAACCTTTAAATTACTTAGTTCACACTTAAACTAAATAAACATTTGCCGCTTCCGAGATATATGTACGTCATATTCGGACTTTAAAAAGCGCATTGGCGAAATAGAGTTTAGGTTTTTCTAGATTTGGCGCCACAGTCAAACGCACTTAAGTCAATTAGGACTTTAATGACTCACTTAATGAACCAAACCGTTTGGGAATTCTGCACCTCTCTGACCTTTTTCCTTTTAGGTCCACAAATTACTTTCCAAGCAGCATCTTACGCCATTTCTTCTTAATATCACGACACACATCTCTTTATTCTTGAAAAATCAACTACACTAATGCACTCAAATATGACAAAAATCCGATCTATTTTGGCGGAGGGAGCATTGATTCTGCAGTGGTGCACACGACCAGTGTATCATTCCGCCTAGCTCCATTCAGCCACATTATGCACCGCGTCACACCGACAGAGGGCAGGGAGGGCAGCGTGGCGGAAGGGGAGGGGATGTCGGGAAGGCATGAGGGAGAAAGAGGCGGAGGAGTGCACGACCGAGGAAGCATTAGACCTCGTGTGCGCAGCCATGGGTCGACGCCATTACCGGTGCTCTGCAAGAGGTGTGCCCCCCTTAAAAATAAACACCATTAGCCTCATTTCTGTGTCTAATTGCACGTACCCGCGAACATAAATAGTCCGCACAGAGGTGAAATTGTGTGTCTGGACTGCCTCATGTTAAGATTTGGAACAACCAGCGTCTGGAGGGTCGGAGAGTGAGAGGGAAGAGAGAGAGAGAGGGGGGGGGGGACAGAGGAGAGAGAGAGAGAGAGAGAGAGAGAGAGAGAGAGAGAGGGGAAGAGAGAGAGAAGGGGGGGAGAGATAGAGAGAGAAATAGGGGGGAGGGAGAGTGAGAGAGAGAAAAGAGAGAGAGATAGAGAGAGAGAGAGAGAGGAAGAGAGAGAGGGGGAGAGAGATATATATAGAGAGAGAGGGGGGTAAGGGAGGGAGGAAAGGAGGGAGTGAGGGAGTGAGGGAGGGAGGGAGGGAGGGAGAGAGGGAGGGAGGGAGGGAGAGAGATAGATAGAGAGAGATATAGAGATAGAGAGAGAGGGGGAGGGAGGGAGAGAGAGATAGAGAGAGAGATAGAGAGAGATAGAGAGAGAGATAGAGAGAGATAGAGAGAGATAGAGAGAGAGATAGAGAGATAGAGAGATAGAGAGAGGGGGGAGGGAGGGAGAGAGAGATAAAGAAAGAGAGAGGGAGAGAGAGACAGAGAGAGATAGACAGAGAGATAGATATATAGAGAGAGATAGAGAGATAGAGAGATAGAGAGAGATAGAGAGAGATAGAGAGAGAGGGAGGGAGGAAGGAAGAGAGAGACAGAGAGAGATAAACAGAAAGATAGAGAGAGAGAGCGATAGCGAGAGAGAGAGCGATAGCGAGAGCGAGAGCGAGAGCGAGAGCGAGAGCGAGAGCGAGAGCGAGAGAGAGAGAGAGAGAGAGAGAGAGAGAGAGAGAGAGAGAGAGCGATAACGATAGCGATAGCAATAGCGAGAGCGAGAGCGTGAGCGCGTGCGCGCGCGCCCGCGAGAGAGAGAGAGAGAGAGAGAGAGAGAGAGAGAGAGAGAGAGAGAGAGAGAGAGAGAGAGAGCGACAGCGATAGCGAGAACGTGAGCGAGAGCGAGAGAGAGAGAGAGAGAGAGAGAGAGAGAGAGAGAGAGAGAGAGAGAGGGGTGTTTGAAATGGTGACGTGTGGATGGATGAACAGATAAACGGACGGACGGAAGGACAGAGAGAGAAAGACAGACAATGGGCAGGTACATGCACAGAAAGAAACTCACGTGTGCAAGCATGATTGCACACAGAGAGAGAGAGAGAGAGAGAGAGAGAGAGAGAGAGAGAGAGAGAGAGAGAGAGAGAGAGAGAGGAAAGATATAGAGGAGAAAGAGAAAGAGAAGAGAGAGAGAGAGAAGAGCGAGAAGAGAGAGAAGAGCGAGAAGAGAGAGAGAAGAGAGAGAGAGAGAGAAGACAGATTGAGAAAGAAGAGAATGAGAGAGAGAAGGGGGCGGGCGGGCGGACGGACGGACGGACGGACGGACGGACGGGCGGACGGACGGACGGACGGACGGACGGATGGACGGACGGACGGACAGACAGACAGACAGACAGACAGACAGAGAAACAGACAGAAATGGAGTGAAAGAAGAAGAAAGGAAGGAGAGAAGAAAATAAGGTAAGATGAAATCTCTAGAGAAAGTGTCATATCCTAAATCGTATAGTATCCTAAACTAAACACCATGGATTTCTGGGAAGATCCCACAGACATCACAACTTTCATTCTTGTTGGCACGTAAAGACGGTTAACCAACAGGTGCATCAATCGATGTTCACCTATGCATTCATGCACAATCATGCACACATTCATACCAAACAAAGTGACAAGACAGGGTCGCAGCAATTTTCCTCGATCAACATAACTTTTCTCCCATCTCTCCCGCCCCTAAAACGTAGAGCGTGACCTACTTGCAAGTTCTTAATATGACGTGTTCACCCGCCAAATCTTGTGATTGGACAATGCCCCGCAGAGATGACTTCCTCCGCCTACTCTTGTTATCTTAACTGTGATTAGCCGGTTGTAACGGTGAGCGTTTTATGAAATCTCGGACGCAAAGATTTGTGTCTTTGCTGCTGCTGCTGATGATGTCTACTTGTATAGCGCACGTATCCATGCTGGCAGCATGCTCAAGGCGCTTTAGCCGATGTTGAGGCTGTCTCTCAGTGTGTAGTGTCTCAAGTCAATGAGACCAGTCTCCTGCTGCCAAGGGCGCTGGCACACTGTTTTCCACAAAGGAGAAATTGTTCGTGCTGGGTGTTTTTACTGTGGCCGACACCCACCCGTCGAGGACATGAGCGTCAGGATCTTTATAGTGCGTGATTTTGATGTTGTGAATGCGTATCACACACTAGACCTCGGTTTATTAAGGTCTCATCCGAAGGACCTGGGGAGAGGCCCTGAGGAGGGCCGTTTGGTAGCCCTAAAGAGGGCCATTTGGTACCCGGTTTCACTCCTGGGTGGGGAGAAGCAATGGGAGTTAAGCATCTTGCTCAAGGATGCAATTCCCTGGGACCGCGCAGCTTCGAACGCCGCACCCACTGGCCGCAAGCGGCTGTAGGTCCAGCGCGCTAAGCACTCGGCCACTTCATCTCACTTGCTGAGTGTGATTACAGTACACAAACATTTCTAGAGGAAAGTACCATTTGATCGGGTAATAAGGTGAAAGAAAACGATGAAAACTCATAATATTTTATTTCGTCATGTTAATCATATGCAAGTAGGTCACGCTCTACGTTTTAGGATACTGTACGGTCAAGGATATGACAAAAGCAGAAAACAAAAGCAACATGCATCTGCTTGAGTGCGGCATTTGGTGAATGATGAGCATGTGGGAAAGGGCTAAAGAAGTTCAGATAGAGGTAAAGCTAACGGTCTATCAAAGTCATTACTTATCACCATAGCTGGGCCTCAAGCCGCTTCACAGTGAATGCTAAAAGGAGCGAGTGTGACAGAGGGTGATAACATTTGTTGTCCACTATGTAATGGTCGTCACTGCTGCTAAAGTACAGATAAAGAAAGCTGAGAATGAGTATATTAATTCGTCCTGAAACGTCAAGAGCGGACACAAGAAAGAAATAACAAGTATTTGAAGTGAGAAATGTTGACTTGCCGAGCTCATTTTGCTACCACTAAACTCGCTTTGAAATAACATCTTTCTCACCCTTCCAGATCGGCGGAATTCCACTAGAAACTGAAAACCATCTCTGTGCCCTCAATGAAACGGCGTATCAGGAATGAGAGAGAGACACCGTGCCCTTCAACTGAACTCATTTAGAAATCTCTTAATGAACTCTTAAAATAATCTCACTCCCTCTTATGCAGGGCAAATCACGTAGAAAAGTAAAAATAATTCAAGTCCTCAATGAGATGGCGGATGTGCCAAAGAACAAGCGGGAAGACTTGTCAGATTTTGTTTTCACATAATTATCAGCTCTTCTTAAGATTGACTACTGCAAACGATGTTCCCTAAAGTACATACTGATTTGCCAAAACTGATTTCACACGAGTCACAAGGGAAAGAGTACACTGTTCTGGACTGAAAAGCAGGAGAACCCGACTGCTGTGTATTTGGCTTGATACTCTCTATCAGTGGGTCCAGTGATGACTTTTCTTATGCAGGAATCACCGACACGGCGTTATCGAAGCGATAACTTTCTAGGCACTCACACCGTCCAGTATATCGCTATTGGTCCATTAAGGGGAGAGGCTACAGGTTAAAACAAGGAAAATAACTCTGTGGAAGAACTTAGCATACCGAACTCATTTCTGGACAATGCATTTTTGTGCAAACATACCGCCGTTGGACTCCAGAGCTACCTCACAATCAAAACCTATTCAAACATTTTGTCTGATTTCCCCTCCTTTTCTCGGGAATGGGAAGGGATTCCCTTGTCTATTTTTAGACGACCCGAAAGCTATCTGTGGCCTATCACTAGTTCCTGCAGGCGAGGCTTGTTAGACCGATAGCTTTCGGCAGGATTGATTGGGCCTGTAAGATGTTGGGTTGTCCTGCATACCAGCCCCCAATATTAAGTTCTTACAGAGGAAGACCAGTAGCGCTATTGTCTCGCTTCTGTATATGTTTGGCTATTGCTTTTCAGCCAGATAAACGGTCGCTTTGCTATTGCTACGAAAGAATATGCCGAAAACAGGGACTTACAGTCATCTAAGATGGACATGTAGCGTGAAAGCATGTATTGAAATACATAGATCACGGGGTCATACAACATACATGTAGATCTGCATTTAGTTTAATCTACCCCTCACAAACACATTATTTTGCTTCCTATTAGGACAAGAATCCAAGAAACCAACAGCGATATTATATTGTCGACATCTAGAAACCATTATTTTTGCTAGCAAGACGAGCAACCACAAATCAGGACTAAGTCAAATGTTAATGCTTAAAAACGCTAGTAAAATGTAGAATTGCTATTGTAGACGTTCTGCCCATTTGAAGATAAATGTTGTGCCAATGGCAAATTCGAGAAAATTATTTTGAACAGGTGCTTTTGTAGTGTGGTGAATGGGGGCCTGATGAACGACCGTATAGGAAAGGACGATTGCAGGGGTGGGAGAGACGGAGTGTTGAGTGATGGCGGGTGCGTGTGTGTTTGTGTGTTTGTGTGGTTGTGGGTGTGCGCGTGTAGTGTGGTGAACTGATGTTAGGGTCGCGGTTTGCGTGCACGCCGCCGGTGATGAGGAGGTGAGCCAAATCTGGATTTGCGGGCGGCGGCAGGGTGAACAACGAGGGCAGTGGTCGCGGGGAGAGACTGGAGGAAGGTTGTGCCCTGTCCTGTGAGTGCTAGGTGAGTGGAAACTGTTCATCGTTTAATGTGTAAATAGCCAAAATAGAGAACATTTGATAGGTGAGCGGAAACTGTTCATCTTTTAATGTGTAAATAGTCAAAGTAAAGAACGTTTGAAAACAAGGGAACATAGTTGTTGTTCGGAGCCATTGGAACATAGTTGTTGTTCGGAGCCATTTGAGGAAGTTTGTGTCCGGTCCGTTGCACTATTGCGGGTTACATTTTGGGGGCTCGTCCGGTGGCACTATTGCGGGTTACACTTTGAAGTGAAGTTAGGGCACACACACAAAAATGAGAGTAATTTTCACACATTAAACGTATTTTTGGACAAATTATTTGAGGACGTGAACATTTAATATCCCTGGAGTACATGATATGTAAGAACATGCTACTGACAATATTTAATCTTATCGCTTACTTTTGCATGTACTTGGCGCCAAATCGTCTTGGACGAGTTAGGGTTGGCATTGTGAAGGTAGGTCACAAGTGAGATGTCTAAAAGTTCATGACTAGCATTATGCAATGCAGATTTGTACCTTGGGTATCTGTAGAGTCTTGTGGTGAACTGCACCTCAAAGATCCTTCATAAGCTGTGCCCCTCGCCAGTCAGGCACTACTAGGCCTAAAGAGGGGATATTTTCCCGCAAGCTTGCCCTGTCGACTTCAACGCTGCCCACGACACCACACCTGACATCGGGCTTGACGTCAGCCACGTGACGACACCAGTCGAAGTGACCTCCTTCCGCTCACAAGACAACGCTTGTCGTTTTCAAGGTTTAGAAACTGCCCTATGCTGGGCGACACTATCTCTCACGAGAGAATACAGTTTGGTTAGATGAACTGGTCATCCCCTTGTTTATCTTGATACCTTGGCCAAAGCAGTATTTCGCAAACACATGGCCGTCCTCATTCTAGTTCACTAGAGACTTCGCCTACTGGCGAAAGTGTCTCTAGCCCAGTTGACATCATGTGATGGAAGGTTTTCGTTCGATATATGCAAATGGAGGTCACACGAGAGGATTGTGGGATAGCCGATCTGCTCCCTGACATACGCCGTTAAAGTCGTTCTGAGACTATTTCGCACAAAACTCTTAACTTACTCTTGTTGGAGCAATAAACAAGCGTTTATTCAATAAAATAAAATGTTTGTGTTGAAATGGAAACACGTTTTGACATCTGAATGATTTCTGTAAAAAGTGGGGGAAAAAATAGTATCAGAACAAACTATTTTTGGCGCAATGCTGAAATGCGAAGGGTCATGTCTATTACGCATTCATTGCGAACTGTGCCAGAGTCACTACTGACTCGGGTTCACAGAATGAGCCGTCCTTACCGCATGATCCTTTTCAACCGTAAAGGTGCAGAACTCACACCTCAGATCCATAGCCTTCTTTCTACGTCCACACTTCAGTCAGACTCAAAAGTAAGCAGAGCTGTTGAAGGATGCCTGTTGCAGGATTCTCTCATTTTGCATCGCGGATCATAAAGCTAACGTGAAAAGTTTCCTTCCCCCCCCCCCTTCCCCCCCATGAAAGTCCGGAGTGTAAACATTATGTCCAAACACTGCAAGGGTGAGCTTCTTTACGTACGAGGCACCAGGGTAATGATATATCTGTCAAAAAGAATAAGTATGTTATTTTATCAGATACAGGAATATTGCGAAATTGCAAGCACAGATGAAGTGAGTGCCTTTCAGGATCAACTCGTAGAATGTTCTTTTGCTTTTCGAACGCGACAACATTTTACCATAGACATTTTTGTTGGCCAATTAACGACACAAAATAAAGTACATAACTTAATATACTCACGATTCAAACGTCTTCAAATGCATTTTCCAAAACTTCCTACACCTACACGACTTTTAAAATGTTCATTTGTTTTTATAAACACAGGTATGTTTCCTCGTATGCTTCAGAGACTGAATTGTAAGTTTTCATTTATAATTTAAAAAATTCTTTAAATGATCCAAAGTTTGATTTGTCGTAAATCTCAGAATTTCAGCAACAAAAAGGGCATACCGGTATTCTTGAAGGCAGTTAGAAAATGGGAAAAAGTTGTTTCAATGACTACCAATGTTTGACAGCTCACCCTGTGAGAGTGCCCATAGTGCCGCTGCATATGTATACGTGTGTGACATAATTATTTCAAATGCACATCGATACGTCTATGTGATTGTCACCTGCCTCGGTTAGTTCGTTGGTTCGTTCGTTGGACTGTTAGTTATTTGGCAAAAAGAAAACACAAAAAAGCTCACAAGAGATTCTAACTAAATTTGGTGCAATGTCCGATTTCACCCACAAATAATCCTTTAAATTGTTTATGTTATCTGTTATCTCGTTTTGGAATTGCAATCATAAACAGAAACTTCATCCTCCAGGCCCTCAGCCCATTGCAGCGGCAGCCCGCTTTTAGCCTCTCCCTAGCCTCACCCGAGATCAAGAGGACGAGCCACCATGTTTGAATGCTGTCCGTTTTGGTCACCACCTGTGATGTTCAGCTTGTTTGGTGGAGGTTGGTGCTCTGGGGGTGCGGTCTTGTTTGCATTGCGTCATCGACTGGATACATTCGAGATGCAAAATGTCAGCATGTCCTCAATTTCACATCATCATATATCTCATCATTCCTCTTGTTGTAGTTGGTATACATTTTGGCAGCAATACTGGTTTTGTTATCCATGTCGTCTTCTGTTTCTTGTGTGTGTGTTTTTTTAATTCATCCACTTCTTCGACATTGCAGAAAATAAAAACCGCTGGCGCTGAACCTCCAGGTTTTGGCATTTTAAAAAAGATCGGGTTCGAACCCGCAACCTCTCGAGAAAAGAGGGGGAAAACACACACACACATAAAAACACAAAAAACCACAACCTCTCGAAAAAAGAGAAGAAAAAAAAGTTTCAGCGCAGAATCAAACCTGGTCATGCATGACCAAGAGTCGAACGCTCTACCAGCTGAGCCATTAGAGAATTGCTATGACGGAGTGTTTGCAAAAGCATGTAAATCCACTTCTAAGCTATCGGCCCAGGAACAATCAACCATATATTTTAAACATGATGGATAGGTTCAGGAAGCTCCTATTATGACATGTTTTGCTTTCCTTCGGCATGTCATAGACGCTGAATTAACACTCACACAGTCACACAGAGGAGGAAGTGTATTATAGATGTTCAACCCAGACATGTGCATTCGTACTCATTCAGTGATTCACGCACACACCGTGT
>JAWQFJ010017764.1:80000-100000 GCA_034096865.1 Theodoxus fluviatilis
AATGGAGATCCTTGCCTAGAGGAAAAGCCCTGGCGATGAGATCAGGGTAATTTGACCTGGAAGTATAAGGAGACAAGTAGATGAAAACTTTAAAGGCATGTCGACATATGTTTCTGCTAAAATTGCAGGAGACCTCTAAACGTAATGAGGCGTCCATTTACAGTTGCTTATGGACTCTCAGGCAACCGAGCGGCTGCACGTGTGGAAACTATTGAAAGTTTGCAGCGGATATGAACAGTATCTCTCTCTTCCTGATTCTCTCTCTCTCTCTCTCTCTCTCTCTCTCTCTCTCTGTGAGTAATGTGATTGGGGGTGGGCTTACTCTGTGTGTGTGTGTGTGTGTGTGTGTGTGTGTGTGTGTGTGTGTGTGTGTGTGTGTGTGTGTGTGTGTGTGTGTGTGTGTGAGTGTTTTTCGATCGTGATTGTGGTGAAAGTGGTATGGTATTTGTGATAGCGGTGGAGGTGACGGTGTTAGTGATGTTGGTGAGGGTAAGTTAGGGGGGGAGGACAAAGGTGGGATGTGGTGGTGGTGGTGGCGGTGGTGGTGGTTGTGGTTGTGGTGATTTTGATGGTGGTGGTGGTTGTGGTGGTGGTCGTGGTGGTGGTGGTGGTGGGGGTGGTGGGGGTGGTGGTAGTGATGGCAGCTTCCGTCCCACACAGAGAATGAATGCTTATCCCATGACTGGGATTAGAATGCATGGGGTCTCTACTATTAATCTGTCAGAGATCATGTCGCATCATTCCAATTTTTTCATGCACTTCTAAACTGTGTTTACTTACAAGATCCCCCCTGAGGGGGTGTGGTGGGTGGGGGTGGGGGTGAGTGGGGGTGGGGGTGTGAAAAGAACTGACCCACTGCGTCTCCCTACGCGATTCGTAAATGGCGAATTATGAAGGAAATCGTTACTTGGCATTCACGTACTCTAACCAGATCTCGTGATTTTCGTGATCAATGTCTTCGCATAACCTAAATACGTTTTTATGTCGTTTTCAGCTTCATCGGTATCACTTACAAAATGAGGACATTGGAAATGATGAATTGATTGTCGATGGCAAGTTATCCTTAAATGTCAGAAATAATCCAGGTTTCTTCCGTCCCAGGGATTGAACCACGGCACTGCGCCTGTCACGACTCGAGAATAAAATGTGTTTTTGGGAGGTGGTTTGTGGTGGTTAGAGGGAGTGGGTTTTGAGATGTTTGGTTTTTTGGGCGGTTCGGCGTGGTGCTTTTGATTGTTGTGCAAGGGGTTGTCCCGTTTATGGTTGGTTGACTGCAGTTTTTAAATTATTAATTAAGATTTGGCGCCCTGTGCACGTGCGGCGCGGCTGTGTTGGTTTGCCACCGGGTTTTTTCACTTGCTTCGCAAGCTTCTTAGTGTGTATTTCGCCAGTGCCTTTGATGGGTTTAGTTTTTTCAGGTTTAAGAACAAGTGACGTAACAGGGGAGAAAACGACGTCACGAGGAGAGGAGAAAAAAAATACGAGGAGAAGCGGATGGTTGGGGAGAGATCGGACTGCCTTCCCCGAGGAAGAGGGGTTGGCCATGAGAGGCGAAGTGAGTGGGATTTGGACTGTTGTGATCTAGACTGAGGAGGGGAAGTGTTGTGACATTTGTACTGTGAAGGAAAGGGCTGGTGGTTTGGTGATGTGAAAGGTTGGTGGTTTGGTGATGTGAAGTTGAAGGGTTGGAGATTTTGTGTTGTGAGGTGAAGGTTGGAGATTTTGTGTTGTGAGGTGAAGGGTTGGTGGTTTTGTGCTGTGAGGTGAAGGGTTGGGGATTTGGTGCTGTGGAGATTGAGAAGTGATGATTTGTGTGGTGCAGGTGGAATAGTGAGGGTTTGTGTTGTGCAGGTTGGACAGTAACGGTTGGTACGGTGACGTGGACTTTTGTGATTTGTGCTGGGAAGGTGAAGGGAGATGGAATTTGTGATTTATGCTGTGAGCTGAAGGGTGTGGAGTTGTTATACGGAGATGAAGGTTTTGTGACTTGGACTGTGGCGGGGAAAGTGATTGTGGTTTGGACTGTGAAAGGGAAGTGTTTTGTGATCTGAACTGCGGAGGTGAAGTGTTTTGGGATTTGTGCGGCGGAGGTGAAGGGTTTTGTGATTCATGCAGTTGAGGTTGTGATTGAGACGGTGGATGGGAGGTCGGTGTGTGTAATTATTTCTTGTTCTTTGTGCATTAAATCCCTTTGTTATTCATTTATCTGTGCTTGAGTGTTCTGTAGCGTGTACGTCTTTTCCAAAGTAGACCAGGGGTAGGAAGTGCATTCGTTATTACATGATCAAGAGTTGTTTACAAGCCAATACCACCTAGCAGCTCTTGACACGCCTCACTCGTAATCAAACGCCAAAGCTTAAAGGGATTTCTTCAACCTTCCATCTTGCTTACTTCATAAATGTACTGGTACAGGTGAAGTTGCAAGTCGTGGCGTCTTTAACAGTAGGCCTACGAAAACGCCTCGCAGTGGGCAAGGCAGCGGGCAAGAAGATCACCCTCCCATGAAATCGTTGGCCTAATTTTTTCAGCCATTAACAAGTACACAATGCTGTATTTCCTTAATCAATGGATTAAGTGGGACCATAAAATGACCTCTTCGCTTGAAGCTGCATGAAGGGGATCGTTTATATTCATATTTGCGTTTCAGATATTAAAAAAAGTTTGAATTTGCTCGGGGGTCATGAACCGCACCCTTCGAAATGTTACATTCTAGTCTCGAATGTTTATTTCGCTTGATTCGATCAGCCGAGTGTGAAAAGACGTCATTTTCCGGGAGGAGACGATGTAAACCGGAACTGGGTTTTTTCCACATTGACAACAAACTCAAATGAAGTTAGTAGGTGCTCCGTCACACATGAATGAACGTGCAAATCCTGTTCTGAAAAGTTTACATTTCGTGACAATCTGCTGTGCAGTTCGAGATGATGAGCAGACGCCTCTACAAACACAAAGGGCGGAACGCCCATCGACTTATGGTTCGTAAATGGAAAAGAAATCAGTTCCCTGCTCTGTGACGGAGAGAGTGAAGCACACCGCTGCTCACGGAGCGCTGGGTTAGTGCTGCAGTTATCACCACGTCGTGCAGCGACAGACCTTCGTGCGTTTCATCGTGTCAGTCACGAAGGCATTTACAAAGGATTATTATGTCTTTGATTTATCCCCCCTTGAGTGAAGACCTTTTCCTGTCCTTGTCTCTATGTTTGTATCTCTTTGTTTATCTCTGTCTTTGTGGTTTTCCTCTGCCCCTTTCTCTGTCTCTGCTTTTCTTCTCTCTCTCTTTCTCTTTTTCTCTCTTTATATTTCTGTCTCTGTCTCTCTCTCTCTTTCTGTCTTTCTCTCTGTCTTTTTCTGTCTTTTTCTCTGTCTGTCTCTCTGTCACTTTCTGTCTTTCTCTCTGTCTCTCTGTCTTTGCTCTATTACTGTCTTTGTCTCTCTATGTCTCTGTCTCTCTCTGTGTGTCTGTGTGCCTATCTGTCTGTGTGTCTGTGTGCCTATCTGTCTGTGTGCCTATCTGTCTGTCTGTCTGTCTGTCTGTCTGTCTGTCTGTCTCTTTCCTCTCTCTCTCTCTCTCTCTCTCTCTCTCTCTCTCTCTCTCTCTCTCTCTCTCTCTCTCTCTCCTCCCTCCATCGCTCGTTTGCTCGCTTGCTCTGTGTGTGTGTGTGTGTGTGTGTGTGTGTGTGTGTGTGTGTGTGTGTGTGTGTGTGTGTGTGTGTGTGTGTGTGTGTGACAGGCGAGCAAGGAGGCGTATGCGTGGTTGTGTGGTTGGTTCAGTAAAGGACTGATACGTACAGTAAATGTGACACCTGTGATGTCGTGCCCAAGCAATAGGCATCCATCAGAGAGCTTTTTGCGAACTTTTCCAGACAAAAACATGAAACATTCCCCTCGGGTCTCACATGTTATTGTTTGTCTTTAAATCATGCCTACTTTAGTTTGCAATGCATTTGATATTAGAACCAAAAAAGTAGAGAGCACTAGACTTTTGTAAAATACATAAGCCCAACCTTTCAAATTGTAAACTGTAAACCTTTGGTTCGGTGGACCAATGATATTTCCACAGCAAGACAAAACGCAAGGAGGAGCAAACTGCTCTCCATTTGCTTATCCACCACCCCCTTCCCCTACCCCCTTTTCCTTCTTCCCCTCTGGATGGGGGGTAAGGATAGACCCACAGCGTCTCTCTACACGATTCGTAAAAAGATAAATGAGTGAGAATATCGAGACTACATTTTCATTTACTCTGTACGCCTCTAGTGAGGTTTGTGATGTATGGATTTATTTAAATATCTTGACAATGTTATACTGGCTGCAACCCTTTGTCGTAAATATGTCCATGCGTGCAATTCTGTCTGTGCGTGAATGATACTTGGTGAACATCTACGATGCACCTACCCCTCTAAATGACTGCATCAGCTTTGGTTCAACGTCTACGACGTGCCAAAGCAAGAACAAAAAGTATTTACAGGAACTTCCCTTCCCTTCCAACTTTGTCTACAATATACACCAGTTCCTGGCACCCCACCCCCCAGTGCTCTCCCCTCTTGCTTGAGTACACGGTCAGCCCCTCAGCCTCTACTCGCTTGTTGAAACCATGTCTTTAGACAGGCGGAGATAGGCGAGCATGCTTTGGGGTTTGACGATGTGCAAGGCTTAAGTGCTGTGGTTCCATTCCTAGGACGGGAAAAAGTTGGGTTTATTTAGAGACCTTTACATAATCTACATACGCTGATAGGCCGTAAAGCCTCTTTCTTTTCATCTCTCTCTCTCTCTCTCTCTCTCTCTCTCTCTCTCTCTCTTCTGTGCTTAGTCATTCATGCACTGACCGGCTCTCCACAAACCAGAACCCAGGGACCAACTCAGAAGGTCAACCAGTGTGAGTGCGTGACCTCCTGTTGACTGGAGTGGAGTGTGTCGTGTTTCCAGCCTCTGTCCAAACAGGCCATTGCCGGTTCTCTAGGTCCAAGGACCACTTCAAGACCTGGTCGCCCGAGAAGCCACAGATCTCGGGAGAATCTGGAGAATCAGAGCCGCAGGAGGCACCCACGGAAGGGTTCTTGAGAGGTCCTGGATAAACGAAGGCTGCACTGGTGCCCTAACTTCTGGCCCGATCTCTGCAACCCTGCTCTTGGGGTGACTTTGATGGCATCGCTGCCGCCGTTTCTTCTGGGAACTCTGAGGGGAGCCTGGATAAGTGGGTGCTCGTTCCAGAACCTCCACCACACTAGAGTCTGCATGGCATTTCTGCCGTCGGAATCTCTTCTGGCACCCTCGGCACCCTTAGCTGTCTCTCGGTGCACTGGCAGGGCTGTCGTGCTTGGAGGTGCATTCATGCCAAGGCTGCAGTCATGTCTTGTTTCACAGACTTCCTCTCAGCCAAGAGCCCTCCTGCAGAGAGAGAAGCAGAACACCATCAGCGTGTGAGAATGCTGTTCGAGAGTTGTGTTTCGAGTTTCCAGATTGCAAGAGGTCGTGGAGGGCGAAGCAGTTGATACTTTCTTGGTCTTTTTGTTCTGGGAGAAAGTGAGCGCGGCTTTTGAGTTTCAATCGGGTATAAATTATGCAGCACAGCTCTTGGGGTGATGCTACAATAGCCGAGTTGCACATGGAGATAAATGAAATTTGATAGGAAAAGTAAATACACGTTTGTCACTTGTTTTGTTTACAAAATTAATTAACTCTAAGAATTCGCCTTAGGAGTGGAACGTTTTCTGCTTGGCTTTTTTCGGACTTTTTGCTCTTTTCGTATTCTCATAAGACTGTATTTATCGGTTCCTGAGAACAGCAGTGTGACTACGTTAACGACCCAAACGCAGGCCCAAAGTCCCATTTTCTCTTAACTTTAGGGCTACAGATGCGGTACCTCATGTTCCCCTTGTGGGCTGGGGTAAGAATAGACTCACCGCGTCTACCTGCACGATTAGTAAGAGGCGAATAACAAGGAAAATCTTGACATGCCTCGGTCTTATTCTAATAGCTTGAATGATTTTCGTGATCAATAGCGTTACGTTACATAACTTACAAAGGCTGAGAGGCCGTAAAACTCACTCCATCCACCCATCCTTCCGTCCGTCCGTCCATCCGCCTATCCATGGTATCCTATGCTGTTGGAATCTCAGAGTTGTAATTTATCGCCAGCTGCTTCGAACGAACCAGGCAGTGAGGTATGCCTATGAGAAAGGAGAATGTAACTGCAAGTTGTGGAACCATTAACACTTGATGTGCAATTGAGATGGCATATACTTCACAGAAAGTGCACATTGTGCTATTTCCTGACCTTTCACGCATTCCTATTCCTTTCTCCACAAGCTTGTCTTTTGCTGTTGCTTGTCAGCTTTAGTCAGTCGCCTCAATGGCCCACAAGAAATAGATGCGAAAATCCTATTTGGAAATGGTTGAAATGTTGATTGTCAGCGCCAAATGCTTTTCATCTGGAAGGCTCTGTCAAGCGTGTATGACAGCAACTCTCTAGCTGCACCACTTGTGCTCGGCGAGGAGAAGGTCGAGAGGAGTTGCTTGCAAGGCTGGGCAGGTCTTCCTCCCCACTTCGTCCTGGATCCACTGTGACACGGCAACAAGTGTTTCCAGCTGAGGATGAGAGTCTTCCCTGTCGGAGCGGCACTCATCCTCTCCTCAGAGGAGTGACCTTGACTTGTTGTCTAGACAGAAAGGGCACTTCTCCAAGAAGAGGGACAAGAACATGTCTTGTTCTCGTGAGTGCTCTTGGCGCGCGGCAGTCGCTTCCTTCGAGGTGTTCTTCCTTCAGCTTTTCCGTTCTTTCCAGCTATGATTGTCTCTTGTCCAAATACACGGACATTTGAGTCAGGGATTGTAACATATTCGTCTATCAAATTTGGTATTTCTAAACCCATTTCCGCCTAACGTTATCTGTATTTTAAAAAAAGCTCCCTGGTTCCTGAGCATTTTGGGGAGAAAAAAAACAAATCCAGTGACCGGTTTCAAAATTTATTTTCTCTGCTTGTGTACAAGATATTTTGATGATTCAAACACTGTAAGAAAGCGTATATTTTTGGCTTTCTAGTCATTTCAAGCATTAGCCTCTCTTACAAATACTTTTGTTTTGCCATTTTATGAAAAATAAAAAAATAGAGGAAAATGACAATTCTCTGCACTTTTACAACCTGTTGTAAATGAAATGATGAATTAAAATGCAACAGTTTTAACTGTAAAAGAATGTGAACCATTTATCAATCATGTGAGTGAATTACAGCAACATCCATGATTTACAAAGTATTTCACACAAAATCAAATGAAACTTGCTGTGATATCAGCATTTTACCATTCTCCGTTTTTACTTGCACATTTCCATTTTTCTCATTTTTTGGTCAATGTATGTATATCAATTAGCCACTTATTTGTTACTAAGATATTGTGCTTTGTTATTATGTCATCATCTTTCACAAAATAAGAACAATGCTTTACACAGTATCATAATAAAAAAGAGAAATAAAATCTTGTTACATGACACAAAACTCTTTCTAGCATGGCATATGATTGTTATCTTCATTGAACTTTCACAGTTGACAAAATAATTAACATGGGCAAAACTACTAACCATTTTTGCATCATCTCTGAACCTTTATGAGATTTCTAAACATTATTCTTCATTTTCTGGACTGGAGGATATAACATCCTGACGTCAGTGAAATTGTTGTCTTTAGAACTTGTGCAAACACATCTCATTCATATACATACCTTGGCATTTTCATGCAGAAATCAAGCAAAGTAATCCACATTCTGGTGTAGGATTCCACACAGATCTTGAATCATGAATCATGAAATATCCAGTCCAAGCAAAATTACACCAAAAGAGTCTAATATGGCATGCCCCTGTTCGCTTGAAAGTTTCTTCAGAGCGTTGGGTGAAACCTGTGTACTTCCACTCACTTGCTGCTCTGGGTTTACTGACATCTTCATCCGATTATTTTTCCGAAAACTCGCCTCCCTCAACTTTGTTCGAACTTCGATGTCTAATCTGTCACGTTCGTCACCAACTTGGGAAGATTCTGGGTCTAAATCCACTTCAATGTCACTTCCCTCACTCATATCAGATCCTTCGTCAGCCATGTTGACAAAACGTTCCAAAAATCGAAATGTCACAAGATTTAAACATCAATAACTTTGGTTCTAGATCACCGATCTCGACGAAATTTTCGCATCGCGCGCACTGACATTTGCAGCTATCCCACAATTCCTTGCGGTGTTGATAGGCCGACAAGATTGACTTGCCTCAATCCGTTTTACAGAGCTACTATAGGATGCGACGTGTACGTCGCATCCGGCGGTAAAGGTAGATGTAACGCGTACGTCGCATCCGGCGGAAATGGGTTAACTTATTCTTTTTCAAATGTAATGAAAAAAGCAAAATATACGTGAGAATTTTGTCTCGCGGGAACAGAGGTGCGTTTCGTTTCGAAAGTTTTTTTTAACAACGTTCAAAGGTGACCGCTCACAGCGAGCGTTCGCCAAGCCCAAAGCTTTTCGCTTCACTGAAACCGCTCACAGCGAGCGTTCGCGAAGCCCAAAGCTTTTCGCTTCACTGAAACCGCTCACAGCGAGCGCTCGCGAAGCCCAAAGCTTTTCGCTTCACTGAAACCGCTCACAGCGAGTGTTCGCGGCCCAAAGCTTTTCGCTTAACTGAAACCGTTCACAGCGAGCATTCGCCAAGCCCAAAGCTTTTCGCTTAACTGAAACCGCTCACAGCGAGCGCTCGCGAAGCCCAAAGCTTTTCGCTTAACTGAGAATGCTCACAGCGAGCGCTCGCGAAGCTCAAAGCTTTTCGCTTAACTGAAACCGCTCACAGCGAGCGCTCGCGAAGCCCAAAGCTTTTCGCTTCACTGAGAATGCTCACAGCGAGCGCTCGCGAAGCCCAAAGCTTTTCGCTTAACTGAGAATGCTCACAGCGAGCGCTCGCGAAGCCCAAAGCTTTTCGCTTAACTGAAACCGCTCGCGCAGGCGCTCGCCGTGAGCGCTCATCTCTAAACATATTGAAATAAATTTCAAAACGAAACGCGCCCCTGGGAAACCCGAGATGATCGCGTACGATGCGTTAGGACTGCCCCTGGGAAACCCGCCTCGGTCATGGCAAAAGTAAGGTGAAGTCGCTCAGGCATTTTCGCTGAATGGCTAAAAAATACTTGTTTGGATCTATCTAAGGTTAAATGAGTTTTCTGCAAATTCCGACAGATGATATAATATTCTATAATGTATTATTAAGATGTTCACGAATTCCACTTCTATATAGGTTTTATTACTTTTTTGAGTCGGTTTCTGCGTCAATTACCTCTATTATTTACATACATTATGTTGAATAATATCAAAATTTGATGTGTTTTTTTTCTTCTCAAAAACGGTCTTTCCGGACCTATACTCTTTTATTTGTCATAACTTTGTCATTCTTCACGATACTGTAACAACTTTAGTATCATATTACAAGCCATTCAATGAACTTCACGCTTGCGCGATTTTGAATACTTCAAAAAATGATCTAAGGTGGTATTGTCAACAGAGGTCACAATTGCTTGCCCTTGACAGTTTACAAAGTACGTGACCAGCCACGAACAGTTCTAACACGGTTTTCTTTTTCTCTTTGTTTTGTAAGTTTGGCGATGCGAATATTTCTTTCAACCCGCTGTGATTTGTGATAAATTTGATATAAATACGAACACTGTGGGATACAAAACTTTGAAGTTAGACTCATTTGAAGATAGCAGTCGTGCCAAGGTAATTTAGGAAAAAATTGCCTCTGAAGCCTTCATATAAAATGGCTACATAGCCGAGGTAAGACAAGAAAATTAAGATGCTTTTCACGCAATTAGAAGAAGATCATCATCAAGGCTCTGTCTCAAAAAAAAAGTGGCGCCAGCAACATCCGAACTACAACCAAAATGATAGCTACCACTTTCTGAACAGAGTTGACCAATTCATTCGGTTCAGACTCCAAACAGGGCACAACAAATTGCCGGCACATATGTTCCACAAGTTCAAAGTCGGTCAGACAGACAGATGTTCTTGCGACACTGCCTCGATGACCGGTGAACACCTTCTCCAAGACTGCCCCCACCATGGATGCCCTCAGAAGAGCCACATGGCCAGACCCAACACCAGTGAGGAGCAAACTCTATGGCAACCTGGAGGAGCTGCGGAGAACAGCTGCATTTGTGCGGGCGACTGGCGCAATCATCTAGCGATCGACAAGAAGAAGATGACGCAATTAGAAGGGTCTTTTCCAGGCAAACAATATGAGGAAATGAACATTCAGCTCGACCGTGACAAAATCCCGTGGGAAGCTGGGCGCTGATTGGTTCACTAAAATAGCTGCGCGCCACTCGTCTATATGATACTAGGATGTGTTGGTGATGGTATCATATCATTCTTTTCCCGCGTTGTTTTTGATGATTGGCTGTTGAAACATTCGGCGTCGAGAAAAGTTTGGACGCAACAGTTCTTCACGCTCACATTTTGCAAGAAAATCAGTTTTTCTGAAGAATATGTCTCAGTCTGATATAGATATAGGTCAGTAATCTAAATGCAATATACAGGGATACAGTGGGCCCTATTTAATAGGTAACCAATCAACAGAAAACCGCGCGAAATGAGTCGTGTCTTGCGACCAATCAGCTGCCTGGCTTCGTACGGGATTTAGACGTGTATTTGGTACTCCTGGCATGTATTTTCTGCAAGGACATGTTAATGACCCAGACTGACCCCTACCACGTGCTCCTGTGTGTAGCGCCGTTGCCTTGTGCTAGTCAGGACTGGTTTAGCGCGAGCTGGTCACATATTTATTTGTTCTCCCGGTTGGTTGGGGGTCAGAGTTCACACACAGCGTCGCCGTAAAGCCTGTCCTTAACTGACAAATAAATCTTGGCTAATATCCATCAAGTCTTGGAAAATTACTTCTTTGCAAATATTCGGCAAAAATTCGGCAACTATTGCGCCAAGTCTTGGCAAATCTTTAGGTTTTAATAACTTCACGAAACCAAGCCAAGATCTCGCAAACAAAAGACATTTGCAATATGGCATCGATCGGCATCATGCCCATACCGTAAGTGTGCAATGGCTGTAAATGTAAACGAAGCGACAGAATTTTCCGCCAGTGTTCTCTGAGGGGATCTCACGAATATCTCGCGCCTATAGCTATTGGCATTACATGCCGAGCCAATATCCCAAGTCTTCGCAAATATTTGCCAAGTCTTAGCAAAAGCCAATTAAGAACCGGAACACGTGACCAAATATTCAGTGAATATATCCAAGACCCGGCACATTTTGACCGAATACTTGGCCAGTATTTGCCAAGACTTGGCAAACACCAGTTAAGAACCGGTTTGAACGATTCGCAAGAGGGAAATATGTATGGAAATCGTGACTAGACGTGCTCTAATTCTGACCAGTTCTAATGACTGTTCGTGTTCGTTGGCATCACATAGCCTACAAAGGCTGATAGGTCGTAAAACATAATTCAGTCCTCCACGTTTGCATGGAAAAAAGGTGCATCGCAACGCCCGATAATTCCAGCGCGGCTGTGGTCAGCTCTTCCCTTGATGTGGACTGCACGGTCATCCTCAAGGCCACTGATGCCCGTCTCTGTGCCACAGAGACTACAGTACCAGATAGTCTCTGTCACCGTTTGGTCACGTGATATAATGAATGCATACCATATAAATTACGTCATTCGTGACAGTGATGGTCATTTCATGGGGAACGTTCACCAGCTTTCTTAAAATATCATCAAGAAGTGTTTTTTATATTATATTACTGCATGATTAATTCATTGTATCGAATGTGTACATATTTAGTGCCCTATCAAGCGTAATGTTTGACTTTTTTAAATGAAATATTGTTGGGACTATTTTTTACGTGAGGGAATACCATCACAGAACCCTCTTTCTATATCAAATGACATGCATAGTAGTTGAGAAATAGTTAATCACGTGACCAAATGCTTACAGAGACTATCTGGTTGTCTCTGTCACAGAGTGTTTGACGCCGTCGTAGAGATCCACAGACCAGCACGTCACTGCCGATGAAGGCAACCCGCCCAAACACGGAGCGAGTGTGCAGACCTAATTTTAGCAACGAGGGATACGTGGGCTCCATACTGCGCATGCCGGGGGCACATCACTCATAAATCGTGCACACTGCATTTATTGAGAATGATGTCTCTGGCAATATATACCAAAATAGCTGTTGATATCCTGTGGTTTTATTGTCTTCTCGTCCCGTCTTTAGCATGAAACGAATTCCCAACATATACGTGTGGTTTTTGAACTACATATTAGATACAGTTTCCTGTCATTTATGGTGCTCTTGAGAGTTAATTCCCCTGCCGAGGACGTTTGGGAAATGCCGTTGGCATAGCTAGAAGTGATGTATGGGGAGACTAATTGATCATTAACGGAAACTGAGCCTAACAAAACACATTTGATAACTGCTATGTAAAATACACATTAAAATAAGAATGGTAAATATTGCTTTTTTTTTAGCCTTGGTACATTTCTTGCAAACAAGTTTGTTGATATTTTCCTCGTTTCCGGTGTGTCGAAGAGAAAAGGCGACGATTGGTCACAGTGTCTTTTGCCTCTGTCGCGGTTCACCGCATTTGCGGCTGCAGGGCGGAGAGAAATATTCCTTCATCACAAATCACTCATTTGAGCACATTATGCATACTCAGGATTCCTTTCCTCTGTATCTACTGCCAAAGCAGGACTTTCGTGCTCTGTGAAGACGAAGGGTGGTTTCAAAAATCGGGATCATGATTCCCGAACTTTTTTTACCTGGCTAACTTAGTTAAGTACGGCCTTATGTGAGCTAAGTTGATCAAGCTGCGCCAAACAGGTGGTGATAAGGTTGGAACCACTCGCGTCTAAAGTACAGGCAATAACGCGCTATATCTTTACTTCTCGCCGCAGAGTACACGACCATTCCATTACTCTGCGACCGTGTTTAATGCTCCGAAGCGCACACAAAACTCTCATCAACTTCGTCTCGCACTTGCACGCTCACGCATCTTCAAAGGTTCTTGCAGCATCTCTCACGGTAACTACAGGCGTCACTGCTTGTGGGAAACGTCTGCTGTCCTGTAACGTCAATACCTTTGTCTCGGCCTCCATCGGAATGCCAGTTTAATGGAGCCCAACGTGCTTGGCGAGCTCTCTGCCAGAACAGCTCGCAGGAATCCCTTGTCAGAACAAGGACTCGCACACTCGCAATCAAGGCTAGCGGTGCTTGAGGGAATTCCGCAGGGGTGTGCGACTCTTCAGTCATAATCTGAGCGAGATTGGGCTGTACGGGGAGTCTGGGTTTTTTGTCGGCGAGGTCTCCACTTTCATTGGCTGCGGGGCGAAGGATACCAGCCTCCGACCGACTCCCACGGTTATTGAAGAAAATACTGGGGGCGCCTGGTATATCCTCGTTTATCAGAATTTAGCACTCCCGTCACGATTGCGCCACCTCCGCTATGATAGGGGAAATAAGAGTTCGGTGGCCAACCCCAAGAGTGAGATACTTCTTGAAAACATTTCTGGAGGCACTCGAGGACTGGTCCTTAGAAACGGTTTATTTTTAGAAGAATGCGTTGCGTGTTGATGAGCGGGCGTGAAATGAGGTGAACGGGATGGAGGGAGAAGAGCGACTTATTTTGCAAGTGTTTCCAAGGATAGGCCCAGAAGATAATTTTGGTCCACGGTGACGAACTTGCATCGCTTGACCCCTGACCTCACGAAAAGGAATGGAATGGCTTCACTAGATCTCAGTGACGAATTTGCGACACTTAACCCTTGACCCGATGAAAAAGAGTAGAAAAGTGTGGGTGTGTTCCGCTGCCTACAGACATGACAAAATGCGTCCCAAAATACTTGAAGCCGTTTCTGTACTTGTGTTATTTGATAGGAGCGCGCTAGCGAGAATCTGAGACGCAGAAGAAGAATTAGTGTCAAGTTGTATTACATCGGGTTCAATTTGTCTCCTTGAAAGCAGACATTGCCCATGGTATGTATATGCATGTGCATGTGTGTGTATATTTGGCTGCTATATAGCGCCAATCTCGCTCAAAGTCATGCTGGAGGCGCTCAACATATCTACAATGTGAACAAACAGATCTTCAGGCAGGACTTCTTGAAATTGTTCCCGAATCGTGTCTAAGTTTCTTCATCTTCCTCATCTCACTGTTCTCTTTGTACTAGCCTGCCTAAGCCCCCTACCACCCTCCTGTCTCTCCTCCCCCTCTCCCCAGTTTCATGGTTAAGCGGTGACGCTGTACATCAGTTTGTCGAATGCCTGAAGTGAATGTCTGACTCCTATGTTATTAAGTTTCTTAAGTTACCTTTGATGTGATTGACTGTTATTGTATATTGTAATGGTTGTTTATGTATGCGCCTTGAGCCTGTCTTAACCCATGGTAAGGCGCTATATAAATCCACACATTATTATTATTCTTATTATTATTATTATTATTATTATTATTATTATTATTATTTGAAAGCCTGTGAAGATGAAGACTTTGTCAGTTCTTTAGGAATGATGTTCTAGAGCCTTGGCCCTAATCTCTCCCGGGCATACATGTATATGTAGAGCTCCTGAGGAGTTCAGTCACATACGTGTATACTGAGGCCTCCACGGCAACAACTGAATATATGGCACAATGTTCTGTAAGCGAACTATGGAAAGCTTGTGGCCGTTGATAAGATATGAATAGCACAATTGTGTCAGACACGTGGGAAATTAGTCGGAAGGAAATAAATGTGTGTGTGTGTGTGTATGTGTGTGTGTGAGTGCGCGCGCGCGCAGGCTTGAGAGGGAAAGAGCGAGAGAAAGACGGAGAAAGAGAGAGAAAGATAAAGGAAAGAAGGAGGAGGAGGAGGAGGAGGAGGAGGAGGAGGAGGAGGAGGAGGAGGAAGGAGGAAGGAAGGAGGAGGAAGGAGGAAGGAAGAAGAAAGAAGGAGGAAGGAGGACGGAGGGAGGAGGGAGGAGGGAGAAGGGAGGAGGAGGAGGAGGAGGAGGAGGAGGAGGAGGAGGAGGAGGAGGAGGAGGAGGAGGACGAGGATCAGGAGGAGGAGGAGGAGGAGGAGGAGGAGGAGGAGGAGGAGGAGGAGGAGGAGGAGGAGGAGGAGGAGGAGGAGGAGGAGGAGGAAAAAAAGGAGGAGGAGGAGGAGGAGGAGGAGAAGGAGGAGGAGGAGGAGGAGGAGGAGGAGGAGGAGGAGGAGGAGGAGGAGGAGGAGGAGGAGGAGGAGGAGGAGGAGGAGGAGGAGGAGGAGGAGGAGGAGGAGGAGGAGGAGGAGGAGGAGGAGGAGGAGGAGGAGGAGGAGGAGGAGGAGAAGATTTCTTCTAATGTGCAATCCTTGCAGTATGCAACAGCAATCAATCATGAGTCAAGCTTTGATATCGTCTCTTTTCTAAATTCACGTATGAGTGTACATGTGCGTGAGTGCATACTTGCGTATGTGTATGTGTGTGCGTGCGCGTACTTGCGTGTGTGTATGCGTCTGTGGTCATACGCGTGCGCATGCGCGTGCATGCGTGTATGTGCATTTGTTTTCTATTACTAGTATTAAAGAGCACACATGCTTAACAACAGCGTGGGTTGTCCTTTTGTTTCGTAGACGGAAGGAACATCATATGCATGTCTGACCTGGCCCACCTACCTGAACTGCAACACACGCCACACTTCAAAACACTTCTCTTGCTAGACAATCATAGCAGCGTCCTCTGCGAACTGAAATTCACTTCGCGGTGAAGAATTCTTGCATTCTACGTCACACTTTGTGCTGGCACGTCACATCCGGTTGTCTGCGATGTGAAATTCGCAGGTTTTGCCCATACGTACTTCGTGAAAACAGACGATTAGCCGAACGCTTTTTCGGTGATTATTTTTGCATTCTTCAGTTGTCCAAACGTTACTGTAATCACAAGAAAATGATACCATTTCGTTTCAACTGCTGATTTGTAAATTGAAAGGGCTTGACTGACAAACAGTAAACATTTCAGGCGTAGTTTTAGCGACCAACTGGTTGGCCTACAAAAGACTAGCATCATGGCGACCCAAAAGATGTCACGCTTCACGTTTTAAATTGCTCGATTTTCCTTACTAGTTAATCAAAACATCAAGTTATGCGATGCTTGCCTTATTTCATGAGTAAATGGAAAGTCTGATGGCTAAATGTATGGTTATTTAATCGTCAGACGGCTATTTTGTGACCCAATTTCGATTCACAGCAAAGCAATTCGTCTGCTGTTCTATTCGACATAAGAGATACGAAGTTCGTCACTTTCTTGTGATGCGCGCGCATCCTGATTTAGATACGAATTTCGCCACTGCGAAGTGGATTTCAGTTCGTGGAGGACGCTACTATGATTGTCTATTGTACGTCCTGTGTACTGGAGGGAACAGACTTACCGCGCCTCCCTGAGCGATACGTAAAGGGCAAATAACAAGGGAAATCGATACTTTTCTTTATCTTTCTTTGAACACTTCTAGCGGTTTTCATGATCAGTGACCTTACAAAGCCTGCAAAGGCTGATAATCCGCAAAACTTCATCCATCACTCATCATTTAGCTCCGGTTCACACGGCCCTGTTTTTCCTCTTGAAAACACGGCGTCTTGAAGGGTGGGTTCAGGTTTAATAGGTCCTTGAGCAGTTATTTATTGGACAAAGCAAAACATGCTTCTCTCATCACAGCACGGTCGGCTGCCTTCGCTGCGCGCTCGAGTTTCAAATTGGGTAGCGCGCTGTCACGGGAGGAGGGACAAGAATGCTCACCGAGATAGTTGGCGTGAGCAGAGAGGAGGCACACGATTGTCTTCCCCTGATGAATGGGGTCATTCTGTCAACCATCTGTTAGGCCATTGAAAGCTCTTGGAGCTGGCTTTTTTTAAAATGTCTCAGCTCTTTCAGGAATAACGAATGGGTTATGTCAGTCATAGAGTGCTCCAAATAGTTCGGCCGGGAGGGGTCTACAAGCACTTGCCAATTCTTTTTTAACCCCGACTATATTACGAGCATTTCCTCACAAGTACATTGTTTGAAAAATTATCCTCTCTAACTTGTTGTCTCAACTGCAAATACGAGTTTATTCGAAGGTGCAGCTCGACCCACGAAAAGAACTATGTCTTTCATGGCCATTTTTCTGTTGTTATTTCTACTTAAGAGCCTTTCAGCCGTTGTCACCACTGAAGGGGTCAGCGTGAAATTTTTCCTGAGTGCACCATTCCGGGAAAAGCGGTGGTCCCGATCTCCCATTTTCACTCCCTCGTCAGGGCGATGAGGTCTGGCAAAACGTCCTCAGCGACCCCGAAAAGTGCGTGCTCTATTGTTCGTGGAGGGCAGGGCACCTCACTGAATTATCTCCCCTCTTGCACTCGCTGACGCGGTCCTGTGCTCTGATTGGGTAGCAAGCCTTAGTTCGATGGCGCCCGCCCTTCCACTCTCGCCATGGGTCCGGATTAATCCCGCAACGCGTGCCCAAATGGCGTAAATGAGCTAGCACTCCTTGAACCTAACGGGGACGTCAGCGGGGACTAGGGGTCGGGCTGGATGCAAATTGATGTCTGCCTGCATCGGAGCACCCCGGCGACCTCCAACTGGCAGGGACCTCGACGGCTGCCCTGGGTGCTCGGGCCAAGACTAATGTTTTGCGGTGACACTCAAGTGTGAAAATAATGATTTTTCTTTCATGGCGCCGCGCCGACCGGGGAATTTCAATTTTACGGCACAGGGGCCTCTTCCAGATGCGCTCAGTCATGTTCTGCTCAACCGGAAGCAGTCGGAAGAACATGCGCTTCGGCTCACGGAGCCCCACGGGACAACGTCGATAGGCCGATTAATTCAGAAACAGTCATTATGCCTTTTTTAATTAAAGAGACGGATCGACGAGGACAGGGGTGACATCTGATGTCTTCAAACTTTGACCTCTACAAGAAATCCCCGTAGGAACTTCCCTTGGAAAAGTCCATGTGAACAAGATTGTCACGAGTTTTTCAGTCACGTTTGCGTATGAATGTTATCCCGTACATGTTCAGCTAGATTTAACTAGTACACAAACCGAATTACAAGGTGCAGTTTTCGGTCGTCTGTTACAGCGAAAACACATCTGACCTGTACTAGCAAAGTCAGGGTTAGGTGGATCATTAAGGTTTTCAAAAACGACAAATAGTTGGAAAGTTCATTGATTCCTTTAATATGATACAACTTTGTTTCGGTATCTTAAAAAAGGACAAAGTTATAACCACTTGAACAGTATAGTTCGTTAAAGATGACTTTGATAAATTGAAAATGACTTTAAAGTTTGACCTCATTTAACATAACCCATGAAAAAATGGAGGTAAATGACACAGTAACCGACCAAAAGAGTTTTAACAGTTATTTCTGAGCGGAATTCGTGATTAACCTAACTATACGTGATACGTAATTGTTTTATCAATCGGAAATTGCCCAATGCTAGTTTCACCTTAGGTAGACCGCAACCATTCTTTCTTAGCCTGGGTTCCACGTATGTGACGTGCAAAAGCAAAGCAAAAGTTTCAGTATTTACAGGAGATTCCCGTCCTGCCATCTTTTCTAAGATATAAGGATCACTCTTTCTAATTCATACACCAAAACTACCGTTGCAACTTAACCCTGCCTTTGCCAGAACAAGCCACATTTGTCTAAACGGAGGTATGGGCCATTTCATTTGTCTCCAATTTAGCGCGGCTTGGTTTTAACAAACGACGAATAACTATACATACAATCATGTGTTTTACCACAAGCTACGGTCGTCGGGCAGCCATGTTTTGTAGGTGAAGATGAAGACCGTTGCATCCACTAGCCGCAAGCGACAGCAAATCAAGCCCTCTGACCACTCGACCAATGAACCTCACAAGGAGTGACACTTGATTAATTTATTTGAGCGGCTGTTGTCTGTTTGGGAGGTAATGCTATGCTATGCTATGCTATGCTATGCTATGCTATGCTATGCTATGCTATGCTATGTTATGTTATGTTATGTTACGTTGTGTTGTGTTATGTTATGTTAAACACAAGGCCGGTGGAACCACATAATAAATGTAGTGATAAATGTCCCACAACTACTCTGCAAGCGCAGCTGAGTATTTCAAGAGAAGGAAGTGAAAAATGCATTGATTATTTGGCCACACTGACCTTGAGGCATCAGATGCTTGTAAAATGTATTAGTGCTGAAGAATGCGAGCAAATTTGACAAGTATTCAATGGATTACAGCACGATAAAGTTTTTATAGTGCGTGTACACAAACACGCAGTGAAGCAGAGAGGTATGTGTGCTTGTCGCAGTGTGCGCTGATTTGAGTTGAAAGTATAAGATATTCGTTGCAAGAGGAGTTTTGCATCTTCGTAATATGCACATTTATATTATATAAAATCCAAGCTCATCCATTGAAATCAATGATCTGGCGATAGCTAAGAAAATGTTGAACGACTGTAATGTTCAATATGAACATGTTTAGATAGAACTGAGTATTGCGACAGAAATCTTTATTCCAGAGCTACAAACGAATAGATTGATCAGGCCATGCTCTCTCTCTCTCTCTCTCTCTCTCTCTCTCTCTCTCTCTCTCTCTCTCTCTCTCTCTCTCAATCTCTCTCTCTCTATCATCTATCTATCTATCTATCTATCTATCTATCTATCTATCTATCTATCTATCTATCTATCTATCTATCTATCTATCTATCTATCTATCTATCTATCTATCTATCTATCTATCTATCTATCTATCTATCTATCTATCTATCTATCTATCTATCTATCTATCTATCTATCTATCTATCTATCTATCTATCTATCTATCTATCTATCTATCTATCTATCTATCTATCTATCTATCTATCTATCTATCTATCTATCTATCTATCTATCTATCTATCTATCTATCTATCTATCTATCTATCTATCTATATATATATATATATTTAACATTTTCTGCCCGCCTGCCTGCCTGCTTGCCTTATATATATGTGGCAAGCATGAA
>JAWQFJ010017764.1:102500-104699 GCA_034096865.1 Theodoxus fluviatilis
CCATCCATCCGTCCGTCCGTCCGTCCGTCCGCCATCCATCCATCCAACTATCCAACTATCTTTCTATCTTTCTATCTTTCTTTCTATCTTTCTTTCTATCTTTCTTTCTTCTTCTTCGTCGAAGTCGTCGTCATCGTCGTATTCACCATCTTTATCGTCACAATAATCTTCACATTTAACATTAGCTGGAACACTGGACTGATGAACATCCGGGGCCCATGCGAGAAGCTCACACAAAGAGCGCCCCAAGCGACTTGCTTGCCCTTTCAGTCCTTGGTGTGTTTTGATGATCATGCGCTCAAGTTGGGACTCTTGTCCTTGTAATAATAATAATAATAATAATAATAATAATAATAATAATAATAATAATAATAATAATAATAATAATAATAATAATAATAATAATAATAATAATAATAATAATAATAATAATAATAATAATAATAATAATAATAATAATAATAATAATAATAATAATAATGACAAAGATGATGATGACGACGGCGGCGGCGGCGACGATGAGCACAAAGACCATGACGACAATGATGATGACGACGACTACGACAACGATGACAACACGACGTCGACGACGACAACGACGATGATGATGCGTTCATCCGCAACTTGGTTGTATGTTCCCCAAGAAGTTGAGATGGTGCTGGAGTAATGATAAGAGTTATTTCGAGGGGAAAAGCATGCAGTTTGAGCATCCAGAGAAGGAGGAAGAACTGCAGAATAAGATATCACCTTCACCCACCACAGAGAGCAGCGCACAGGTCATAGAGGATGCCGGTGCCTCACTCGGCACATCCTCCGTCTTCCAACTATGAAGAAGCGCCTGAAGTCGATTGGTAGGAAGCAGCGTGGCGAGTTATCTGCCCTTAACCTTTCATCACGTAACCTAGGTGGCGCCAGCAGCCCCCGAGAGGTCTGGCCGCATCCCTCCATTCAGTGGGATTTGTTTAGATAAGGGTTTTATGGGGACACGGGCTCTGCCAGCGTTTGTTTTCTTGCGGGAGCCTTATCCGTGCCCTATTCACTGTTTGTGTAGAAGCAGATCGTAAGTAAGTACACGAGGGGACCGATGGAGGTAGAAGTCGAGACATTATCGCCAGGAAACACACAGTTGACAAAGGGAAAAGTAAAGAGAGATGGCGATCATTTTTTTAAGCAGAAGATATTTTCCTTGGTAGAAATTATACTACACTTTTTTTTAAAATAATCTAAATGGCTTATAAAACAAAACAAAATATACCGTGGGGTTCCCTCTTTGAGGAAGAATGTTCCTGAAGTAGTATCAAATATACATTAGACGTCAGAGAAGAAACCGTTTAAGAGAGTAATTGATCACGTGATCTATTCGTCCACCGTCTAAAGACCAAGATTCCAAATCAAACCAGTCTGCGGTTTTGCAGTGACGCAATCGCCCTCGCGTGTGGAGACATCAAGACGCAAATAATTTTTTCTCTCTTTTTTTCTTTCTTTTTACCACAATATGCACCAATCTTTGTGGCTTCCGCGTTGGTTGTAAACGTCGTGGTTTTTTGTTTTATTCAGTCATGAAACCAGGCAATTTAAGACTTTGAGAATCCAAATTCATTGAGCCCAAGAGATAGAATGTCTTTATTTTGTAGAATAAAACGAGCTCAGACCTTCAAGAAGCACTGGGGAAGGTTGATAAACAGGCAGATGGAGCTTGAATTCAATGTGGTATGGACATTATGCTTGTGTTAGACTGTTTTGGATTACATATTTCCACTTCTCGCTCATTTTGGGATTCCAATCACTTTGCAAATTACCCCCAGATCGTTGGACTACTTAATCAACTGATTCTCTACCAGCAGCTGACGACAAACACAGAGACAGACAGGCGAGACTTACAGTCAGGTGCCAGCACCTTCTCCACTCCCTGGGGAGTGTTCCAACGCAGCGCTGGCTCGCAGTTTTAAAAAAAAGAATAGTCGCATGACAGTACGTCATCACTGTCCTCACAGGTACCTGGGCTTATTTCTAGGTGACGAGAGACAGCACAAGTTAAGAGCCATACTCTAGGATGCACCTCTAGGATCCACGCAGTTTCAAACAGGTAGTACTAGGCACACAGAAGTGTCGACGAGCGCTGTACCCACTGGACCATTGCCCCGATAAGGTCCGCTACAGACAACGCGATGTAGCCACAATGTTTCTTTGCTTCAAGTC
>JAWQFJ010017765.1:5000-27281 GCA_034096865.1 Theodoxus fluviatilis
TGAGGCTTATTAATGAGTGCTCAACATCACCAGGTAAGGGTTACCTTTTCAACTTTAGTTTCAGGCAGAACTCGGTTATAACATAAATTAACATTTTTAAGCGTACTGTAAGATGCTAGGTATGTGCTATGACCATGACCCAATGACGTCATGGTTCAAAGATTAAAATGATTTTTAAAAGTATTGTATTGAATTAGGAAGTTATTTCGAGGAAACCAAACAACGCTTGAAAACTTGTTTTTAATTGACACTTTAAGGATTATGCTGGTTCCCGCATGGAGTTTCGTCGTCTCGTGCGAAATTCTTGAGCTTTGTTTCTCCTCGTCTTTGTGTCAATGACGTTGCTCCCCTCGTTCCCCGCGTTCTGTTGTTGAGCAAGGGATCTTTGTTAGCGTAGCAAACCAATCCCATCATTCCTACAGTGACGTTTCACCCTGTAGCAGAGGTCATCTTCCTGTCAAGGTCGCGCAGCAGCTAAAGCATCCCAAGAGACGCTCTAACTGCTGAACACTAATAGGCGCTACCTCCGAGCGCATAGCAGCGATGAAAATACAGCGCTCGTAGTCGAAATTAATCTGCTCATATTCAACGTCAAGTTTAAGGAAAGTCACCGCTCAATGTGAATTCACTCTCGCCCTGACGGAAGCCGCGTCTGTTGCCCAGCGACGTTGCTCAGTGTTGCAGCCATCGTGGGTACGAACGCAGTGGTGTAGCCATCGTGGGTACGAACGCAGTGGTGTAGCCATCGTGAACACAAACGCAAGCCTCGTAACACCGGTTATATCATTGCTTGTCAGCTGCTCTTACTTAGGCAAGCAGCGGCAGTGAGAGCTCGTGGTCTTTGTCCGTGAGACTGATGCGGAACTTACTGATAAACCTTGCAAGCGCTTCTTGCATGTCGATCTTCTTTATTTTCGTCTTCCTTCCTTTCTTCTTCCTTCCTTCCTTCCGTCCTTCCTTCCTTTCTCTCTTTCCAAATGTGCCCACAGAGCCTTTTGGAATCATGCACTCCCTGTCAGTCATGGACATTTGCAGTCATTGAATCTGTGGAAAATCGGATCTGTTCCTGAAGAGTTTCAGTCAAACCTTGTCAGCCCGGTGGAATTTCATCTGGGTACAAGAGTGACGTCACCCAGCAGCGTGCCGGGGAGGAAGGGGATTGGATCGTTCCAATCTAATTTTTCGGGCATGACGAGATTTGAGTAATTTGAACCAATCCTGGCGCTTGCTAATTTTGGACAGACCTCGTCGATCGAATCAACAGCCTTAGCATATCTGCCATTTCGGTATGAATCGAATGGTATTACGTAATGTTTACTCATGCAGCCGAGCTTTTTATTTGTCGGGAAATTTAGTTTCATGTTCTAATTAGGGGAGGTTTATCGAATTTGAGAGTGAAAGCTAGACATTACAGTGACTATTGCGATTGTATCGCACTGAACCCTTGGCACTGTAGCATAAATACGCCGTTCAGTCCCCAAATAAACTTGCGGCAAGAAAGAGCTGATGTGTCGAAATGCATTGTTCTTTGTTACTTTTTATATTTTAATTTCGCATAACTTGAAATATTTCATGAGAATTCTGGACGCATAATCTAAATAAAAAGTATTCTTTTACCAGCCATCTCATTTAGGTAAATATATCATTCGTTGAACATTCAAGAAAATAGTCTGGAACAAACATGTCCCTTTGAACCGCACCTACCTCAACAGTAACAATGCAGTCAGCGAGCATCTCTTTGGCAAAAATAATTCTTCGACAACAAGCAACGAAAATGCAAATGATTGCTTGAGGGCCAAGGAAAACATTTTGAAGAGACTTGCTAACTCACTGCCTTTGAAAGCCATTGGCATTAGCCCAGATTCAAGGGAGCAAGAAAGCAGCACCGTGTCCTGAGACGCTGCTCTAACCACACGGAGACTTGGGGAAAATGAACGACTGACTAAATAGGTGCAGCGGCGGAGCTAAAAGTTAGACTCATTGAACGAGCAACCCTAGATAGACGAGTGATTGTGATCATCTGACCTTGTAAGCGTTTCAAGCACACGTAGATTTCTTCTGCCATCTGCTCAGACACGTAGATATACGCTCTCTAAAATCCTTGCACGAATCTTGCAATTACACCCATTTTAGGACGGGCCAGAAGCAATGCTGTAGGATCGGGGTGAGCGTGTCTTAAGATCGATATATGGAATGTTACGGCCTATCAAACTTTGTAGGCCATAATATAGGCCATTGATCACGAAATCAGTTGAACTAGTTAGAATAAGAGCGAATCAAATCATGCTTTCCCTGGTTATTCGCCTTTTACGAATTGCGTTGGGAGACATGGTGAGTCTATCTCTATCCTCAACACACAGGTAGTAGGGAGACATGGTGAGTCTATCTCTATCCTCAACACACAGGTAGTAGGGAGACATGGTGAGTCTATCTCTATCCTCAACACACAGGTAGTAGGGAGACATGGTGAGTCTATCTCTATCCTCAACACACAGTAGTAGGGAGACATGGTGAGTCTATCTCTATCCTCAACACACAGGTAGTAGGGAGACATGGTGAGTATCTCTATCCTCAACACACAGGTAGTAGGGAGACATGGTGAGTCTATCTCTATCCTCAACACACAGGTAGTAGGGAGACATGGTGAGTCTATCTCTATCCTCAACACACAGGTAGTAGGGAGACATAGTATCTCTATCCTCAACACACAGGTAGTAGGGAGACATGGTGAGTCTATCTCTATCCTCAACACACAGTAGTAGGGAGACATGGTGAGTCTATCTCTATCCTCAACACACAGGTAGTAGAGAGACATGGTGAGTCTATCTCTATCCTCAACACACAGGTAGTAGGGAGACATGGTGAGTCTATCTCTATCCTCAACACACAGGTAGTAGGGAGACATGGTGAGTCTATCTCTATCCTCAACACACATGGTGAGTCTATCTCTATCCTCAACACACAGGTAGTAGAGAGACATGGTGAGTCTATCCCTATCCTCAACACACAGGTAGTAGGGAGACATGGTGAGTCTATCTCTATCCTCAACACACAGGTAGTAGGGAGACATGGTGAGTCTATCTCTATCCTCAACACACAGGTAGTAGGGAGACATGGTGAGTCTATCTCTATCCTCCACACACAGGTAGTAGGGAGACATAGTATCTCTATCCTCAACACACAGGTAGTAGAGAGACATGGTGAGTCTATCTCTATCCTCAACACACAGTAGTAGGGAGACATGGTGAGTCTATCTCTATCCTCAACACACTGGTAGTAGGGAGACATGGTGAGTCTATCTCTATCCTCAACACACAGGTAGTAGGGAGACTTGGTGAGTCTATCTCTATCCTCAACACACAGGTAGTAGGGAGACATGGTGAGTCTATCTCTATCCTCAACACACAGGTAGTAGGGAGACATGGTGAGTCTATCTCTATCCTCAACACACAGGTAGTAGGGAGACATGGTGAGTCTATCTCTATCCTCAACACACAGGTAGTAGGGAGACATGGTGAGTCTATCCCTATCCTCAACACACAGGTAGAGAGACATGGTGAGTCTATCTCTATCCTCAACACACAGGTAGTAGAGAGACATGGTGAGTCTATCTCTATCCTCAACACACAGGTAGTAGGGAGACATGGTGAGTCTATCTCTATCCTCAACACACAAGTAGTAGGGAGACATGGTGAGTCTATCCCTATCCTCAACACACAGGTAGTAGGGAGACATGGTGAGTCTATCTCTATCCTCCACACACAAGTAGTAGGGAGACATGGTGAGTCTATCTCTATCCTCCACACACAAGTAGTAGGGAGACATGGTGAGTCTATCTCTATCCTCAACACACAGGTAGTAGGGAGACATGGTGAGTCTATCTCTATCCTCAACACACAGGTAGTAGGGAGACATGGTGAGTCTATCTCTATCCTCAACACACAGTAGTAGGGAGACATGGTGAGTCTATCTCTATCCTCAATACACGGGTAGTAGGGAGACATGGTGAGTCTATCTCTATCCTCAACAAACAGGTAGTAGGGAGACATGGTGAGTCTATCTCTATCCTCAACACACAGGTAGTAGGGAGACATGGTGAGTCTATCTCTATCCTCAACACACAGGTAGTAGGGAGACATAGTGAGTCTATCTCTATCCTCAACACACTGGTAGTAGGGAGACATGGTGAGTCTCTCTATCCTCGACACACAGGTAGTAGGGAGACATGGTGAGTCTATCTTTATCCTCAACACACAGGTAGTAGGGAGACATGGTGAGGCTATCTCTATCCTCAACACACATGTAGTAAGGAGTCATGGTGAGTCTTTTTCTATCTTCAACACACAGGTAGAAGTATCTGAAGGTTTTGTAACGTCAACAGTGATGATGTGGAAGCACAGTGGTCAATTGTACAGCTGTTCAATTTCAGGAGATTGTCACAACGAAGGTCCACTCTGAAAGCTTGATGCAGATACAGTATTCATGCTGTTTAAGAGGACGTGACTGTTACGGACATACTAACAGGGCCTCGGGTTAGTCTAGTCCGCACAAATGAAAATAAACAAGAAAAAACACGAACACCAGCACAGCTATATAACGAAGTGTATTTTCCACACAAACACAATCCCTCACCAGCTCCGGCCCACACCCGGGCTCACAGGACCTGTGCGGCCCCCGCCTACACTCGGTCTACAGAAGCTCAAACGGTCCCCGCCGACAATCTCGCTACAAGCGCTCAAGCGGCCCCCGCCAACAGTCTCCACACCGGCCCCCGCCGGTAGAGCTCCGAGCCTCGGCTAGCGTCTCTGGGACTCGTACCAGGCTGAAGAACCCTGAAAACAACGCAAACTCACTCATCCGATCCTTCACTATCAATCATCCGCGGTATTTACAATGTAGAATGATAACAGATAAAATCAGAACTCACCCGTCTCCCTGGGGTTCAATCGCTCGAGTGTCGCACACAGCTTTCACTCGGCAAATATACAATCGATCGGATCATTCGCTCACACGTGAACACTCCTCAGTCACTACGTCACCAACTCATGCTAAAAATAATCGCAGTCAAAACACAATCACGTGCACACACCATTCGGCACATTCGATTCGTAACAGTAACCAGGCAGTATTCAAGTATGATACTCGAGTTTTTGCAATATTCAAAAACTACTGGCAAGCTACTGGAAATGAAAAGCATTCCATTTACACACAAAACTGCTCTTGTGAGAATGCTGTTACAAACAGAAAAAGTTACATATTTAGGAAGACAACTACGTGTCATGGGAATGGAGTAAAAGATAGAAGATACGTATTTATTAATTTCTTATTCTAACATACACATTCGCACGCACGCACGCACACACACACACACGCACACACATACACACACCTTTGACATATTTGTAGTTGAGATTTTCTTCATATAACCATCAAAGAGCTTGTTCATGGAAAGTGATTCACGATGCCTTTTAACACAAGGTGAGGATATATCTTGACCAGAACCTTCTGGGTTTCATGAATTCTGTTGCTATTTTACCATAGAATCATAGATGTGTAGTGATGATAATTTGCACTGAAGGTATAGTGTACTTGCAAGCACTAGACATACAGAATGACACATGTAACTGTTTAACTCGGCCTTTGATAATGATAATGCAGTTACTCCAAAACAAGAGCTGAATAGTTATGGTTACAGTCTTGACTGATGCGTATTCCAATGATGTTGTAGCCAGATAACTATTAACATTAAAGTTGTAATATGTTCCAAGGCTGCTTCAAAGCGTTCTTATCTGCAAAAAAGTCTAATCTTCCATATCGAAAACTACTCTGTGATACCGTCCTGGTCGTACCTCCGCGAAAACTGTCGATAGGCTCTGCTCTAATGGCCATCTGGGATGATAGTCACCTTTTTACCTTTACCTTCAAGGTAACCAAGAGTACATTGAAAATACGCAAAAGGAACATTGGTCAATAGGAAGTGTGCTATCAAAGACTCTCCTCAGTCTTATCTCCACAACCATTCGTCCAAAACGTTCCATCCTGCAGGAAACTCCCTTCATTCACCTGGCTCTGCAAGGAGATGGAGCCGCCGGGAAGGGTGTGATGCGAAGTAGAGCAGGGAAGAGGAAAGAATCGCTGGAACAGAGGAATAGACAGAGAGAAGAAGAGAGAATTCGGAGAAAAAGGTGCAGAAGGAAGGAAGGGGCAGGGGATCAGAGGCGTCGGGTGCTTGCACGCTGCCCCAGCCGCAGGAGAGAAAATGTCATTCCCCACTCTCCCATCCTCCTGCACTGGCGCGGGCAGGAAGCCGTGCGGCACGTACGCTCTGGCCTTTGACCTTTGACCCTCTCGAGGTCCCGGCACTGGAGCAGACGCATGCGCTTGTTATATGAAGAAAGCAGAGAGACCATCGTGGCGTCTGCAGATGTGTGAGAAGAGAAGGGCGCCGACTGGAAGGGTAGGCATGAGATGATTGGGAAAATGTGATAGGGAGGTTTCCCATTGGTCGTTGGCATTTCCTGCAGCTTTTATCACAGACGCTGTCTTTGGACGGCGGCAGCATGTCGACGCATCCTGCACGCAGGATAACAAGACCGATGATGATGATAATCGTGTGCACGAACCGTATGGGAAATAAACTGAGGGACGCTACTGTTTGTGATGGAAATCATGCAAACACACTCTGTGGTATCGTTGGATATGATACCAAAAGATCTACACTATTGATTCTTTTATCAGTCCTCGAAGTATACGTAAATAGTTGCTCGTAAGAGACTGATGCAAATCCTTTATATTGGCTGGAGAAAAACCTTTTCAACGGCTAAAACAACTCATCAGTGTAAGTTCTCAGAAGCCATTGCTGTATACCTCTTTGAGGTAGCCTTTTACATGAAACATGTTCTGTGATTAGATTCCATGTATTGTTCTTAAAGAAAAGGCTTTACCTAGCCTACAAGGCTGATAGGCCCTAAAACATGCAACCAGCCAGCCAGCGCCAGCCAGCTAGCCAGCCAGCCAGCCAGCCAGCCAGCCAGCCAACTAGGCGTCGCTGTGAAGTACGTTAAGACGCCATGGGTGCAGGGTAACGAGTTATGATAGTCGCAGTTTAGCTTGGAACCAAGTAGCTGAATAAACAGGATGGATCCTTCCGTTCAAAACTCGTCAGGCGCAGCTTGTGATGTGACCGTAATGAAACCCTTGATGAAATACAGCGAATGAAAATGTGTGGCAGTTGTAGAAGAATTTTGCAGACGGACATTCAACTCTTTCCACCAGTGGTGATGGTCAATTTAGTGGACGAAATGAGAATTTCTGTTCATGAGATGTGGTCAATGCATTGCGAACAACAAACGTCTTGACATATGAATAGTATTTACATCCATCTGGAGTGACCTATTTATACTCCAAGCTCTGTCAAGGAACTGCTGGTAGAGGTCGGCGACTCCGGTTTCCCGTGACGGCCATCATGCAGACTTGCCCCGTCACGACCATGCACACAGGGCATACCTTCCATTGTCCCCTCGTCGCAGCATCTCGCCTTCAGGTGCAGGCGGGGTCATCTGCGTGGCATGCATGCAGTGCCAATCTCGGTATCTGAGAGGGCATCATGCGCCGTCGCTCAGTTTTCATGTAGATAAGTTGAAGGCAGGATCAATACAGTGAACGCGAAACCAGCAGCATTAAGGAATGTATATGTTACAGGCATTATGTTAAACCAGGCATTAAGTGTAATGACTGAATATTTCAGTCAATAAACGAAATGACTATTTCACTCAGTCATTTCATGAAATGACTAAACTCTCTAGGCATTGGACATAATGCCTGACATTTACTGCCAGGCATTTTACATAATGCCTACAAGTTTTTAACATGTTAATGTACTTATCTGTTGTCAATAAAACATAAATCAAAGAGCATTTCTTCAGTTATTTTATTAAACATTTGATTCTAAACAATTACAGTCATTAAAATAAACAATTACAGCTCAATTGACAACATTATTTCTGCAAGGCAGCACATTTTAAATGTTTGTCTCTGTCAATGTCACTGTTCTTCTGTTCGCTGCTATACTTGTTTTTTGTGAAGTCAGTTATTTGTTACAGCATGTGTGGCTGTTATGGCAACGGCTGTTGCATTTCAACTGTGCTTTGAAACATTTTCATTTCAAGGTAGAACATTTGTTCTGCAAGGCAGCGCAATTGCAATTTACGAAACATTGACCGCCAGATGATGTACGTTTCTGTGCTTCACGAAGTGAGACATGTTTGTCTCTGTCAATGTCATTGTTTCTTAGTAGCTGTTGAGGACAGAGAGTGAAGTCAGCTCGTGTGTACTTATTAGAAAGGATACCCTGTCTTGTGGCAATGGTGTAGAGGTCATTTTCATTCTTGTCGATGATGACACCTAGGATGTTCCGGGGAACACCCCTGCCCCTGTCTACCATGGGAATTGGAACAGCCACATTATCTCCAATGTTTCCAGATTGCATCTCTATGCGTGACCGTTTAACCATTCGCTCAGCCTGGTCGGTCAGACACTATTTTACCCTCTTCCTTTCAATCATAATCTTGCGTCGCGTAAGTACAAGGGGTGAGAGACTGAGCGGTGATGCCAGATTCTGAAGCTGCGCGCCGTCTGAGAGCTCTTCATCTGTCTGTGGTGGCGTGACATCATCTGGGAGCTGATCGTCTGCCTGGGAACCGCGTGGAAGCTGATCGTCTCGCTGTAGATGGGAACTGCGTGAGAGCGGATTGTCTAGCTGGGGTTTTGCGTTTTTTGTTTATCCTCTCGATGTCACCACACTGCAGGACGTCGTACCTGCAATAACAAACATTATTGGTGATTCCTAATTGTTCAGTAGCTGTCTAATTGTTTTAAATAGCCGCGGGAGCAACTTTGCATTTCCCTGTGATTGGCAATGAAGATGCTATATTTACATGTAACAAGTCCTGCCAACCAGTATAAAATCACTTACTTGTTCAGAAGGTAGTAGTATCCCCTGGGAGACTTGGAACCTGTCTTCAGATCCTGTATTGTTTGAAAGTATGCATCCTTTGTTATGAAGACTCTGTTGTTCTTCTCAAATAAATTGTATAATTCTCTTTTGAACAAACATTTTCATTGCTGCTCTGCTCCATTCTGATCTGACTGACCTGAATGTGAATGAGATCACACAATAAACATCCACAACAGAGAATGTGATTAATATGAACTCGCTCATTGATTGAAACAGGAACATTGTAATGTGATTAATCAATCACTCATTGGCTGAAATGTGGATTGTGATTATTCACTCACTCACTCATCAGAGAGTGTAACCGGCTTTGGTCGAAAACAAGTCTAAACTCTCACTCAGGTCATTTTGTTTGTTGCCTAAAAAGCAATCCAGGCAACAAGTGTAATATGAACCTCAAAATGTCAGGCATTATGTGTAATGCCTAGAGATTTTAGTCATTTCATGAAATGACTGAGTAAAATAGTCATTTCGTTTAATGACTGAAATGTTCAGTCATTACACTTAATGCCTGGTTTAACATAATGCCTGTAACATATACACGACGCAAAACTTTGTGTATATAGTTGGACGAAATTTAAACTTTGTACACTCATCACCATAGATGTTTCTCTCTGATTTTAAAGCGTTGGTTATTTAGAGTGATCGTTACAAGATAAACACTAAGGCAAATGAGATCAATTGAGAACGAAATAGTTCTAGTTATGTATAAATTCATCGAATTGTGTGCCCACGTTAATGCCGTCCCCAATTACACCAACGACAATTTCATTGAGTCCCTCAGACGTGGGCCATGACGTGCCTATCACCACTAAACCCCCGAAAACCTTGGAGCCAAGTGTCCCAACCGATGGTGGAGGCGTCGGGCAGGTCCGGTTTATTATTGTATTAATTAGTGCATGAATCCCAACGCAACAAAGCTAATTGGGTTGCATTCTTGTCTTGTAACCGGGCGGCCGGGATTCAGTCCTCGTCAGCAAATATTGCTGCCCACCGCTTACTGGGCACTCAATGGCGACTGGAGGTAAAAGGACCCTTGTGTCTGGGCGAAATGAATGCAAAGATGTTGATTTACTAAATCCAGTTAAACGTATCACAAAGCGCATAACACCTACCTCTTGATCGTTAAGTCATCTGATCAATGCTTCCTTGGCTCCTGATGACGAACACGGTGACATGCAGAGAGGACGCTCACTCAATCAGGCACCAACACCATTTCCACTTCCTGGGGAGTTTTCTAGGGCATTGCTAGCTTACGGCCGCGTACAAGGGTTGATCGCACTGCTGCGTGCCAGCGCTGTCCTTGCAGGTACACAGTTTACTCCTGGGTGGAGAGAGAGGCAGCGCAAGTAAAGCACCTTGCCCGAGGATGCAACTCTAGGACTCACGCAGATACGAACGCCCTACCGCTAGCTGCAAGCAACAGTGGGCTACCGTTGTAACCGTGTGACTACCGCCTTGATCATGAAGTACAAGTGGAAATGCATAATGCCCCCCAAAAAATTGTAGTTAAGGTAACATGGCAACAACAAATATTAGGGTCGGTTGGTCGATCTAATTTTTTCTTCTCCTTCTTTTCAGAAGAGGCCAGATTGAACATAAACCCATCTTTCTTTCACTGAAAACGCCTAAATAGTGGATTCCTTGAGTGCTGATAGGGCGGAGAAAATGGGACAGCACGCAGTTTGTTGTTTGCCGTCAATTTTTCTCCCTCTTTTCCCTAGTTTTTTCTTCCCCTTTTTTGGCATGGCTAGAATGAAGTTTAGGGTCGGGAGAGTTATCGTAACCACACGCTTTCCCCCCTCCAATCATCGTCTTTACTTGTCTGTGCAGGAGCTACAGAAACCCCAGTCAGGCTGAAATCGTCGCGGACTTTCCCGACCCCCGACGTCCCACTGGAGGCTTACGCCCCCGCACCGTCCCCGCCCACCGCCTGGCGGCCCCACCCCCCTACTTCTTCCGGCACTTCCACGGACCTGCACCCCCCGCTCCCCTCGCCACGTCTGCTGCCTCCTTCTCCGCCAAGTCTCGCAAGACCGCCACGCCCTCCCTGGAAGGTAAGACGCGGGAAGGTGTGGGTGCTGGGATGGATGGGTACGTAGGTGTCAGAGAATCGAAAGTCTAAAAGGCGAGGTGTGTGTGTTTGTGTGTGTGTGTGTGTGTGTGTGTGTGTGTGTGTGTGTGTGTGTGTGTGCGCGCGCTTGCATTTGTGTGTGCGCGCGCTTGCATTTGTGTGTGCGCACTTATATCTGTGCAGACGAAGGCAAGCCTTTGCATTCTTTACCATTTATATATACATACTTTTTTATCATTTCCTTTCCATAAAAATCGTTCCTCTCTCTCTCTCTCTCTCTCTCTCTCTCTCTCTCTCTCTCTCTCTCTCTCTCTCTCTCTCTCCAAGGTCTCTCGATTTAGAAAGAGTTGTCTCCCTTTTGCCCGTGAGAGTTGCTCAGTATCCGGCTGCTTGACAGAGATTCTTATACTACCACTGTTGGTTTGCCATGACTACTAATACACCACACTGTCGTGATGCTGTTAAGGTATAAATCAAAACGCGGCGGGTAGAAACCTATTAGGCCGGAGGAAAGTTGCGGTTAATATAACATGGCAACAACAAGGAAAGGGGCTGTAGGTCGAACCTGAACTAAAAACAAAAAAGGATTCAATTAATTTTTGTGTGTAGAATAAGCCAAATTGAACTTAAATCAAAATGTATCGTTTGCTGAAAACGCCTTTTCATACTTAAACAGTGGATTCCCTGAGTGCTCATATGTTTTTTTATGCGCGGTTGAAAAAAGTTTAGGGTCGGCAGAAAAAGATAGGGTCGGTCGGGTTGTCGTAATCACAGCTTTGAAAAATGTGGCCTTATATTACCCGGCCATAGCAATGGGAGGAGTCAATACACGTCGGCTGTACATGCATCATCACTATGACTCTCTGTATAACCTGCACCCCTGCCGAGCGCTAAGCACACTGTTTGCTCTAAGGTTCAACGCACAAGGTGGTCCCCAGTGCGGCACGACACAAGTCGGAGTGCTCAATGCCTCACTCCCCTGCTGGAGCCTCGGACCTTCAAGGCCTACTCCAGTAGCTCATCCAAGGGCGGCCCCATGCAGCAGAAAAAAATAGGCAACCAGGGGACATCGGGATAGGATCACGTCATCGATATTGCATTCTTGTACTGCTGACCAAAGACACTAACGGGACCACCAGCTTCTGCAGTTTTGACGCGATTTGTCATTTGGCCTCTCTGTGACGTTTTGACATTCGCGGGAACATCACTTCCGGTAGAATGAAAGCTACAGTGGACTAGTAATAATCGTGTTTTCACATAGTAGTGTCTTTCATGTGTATTTGCATTTTATTAAATCGAAGATTGAAAGAAAATAGTGTATTACTTTCGTAATCAAAGACACTTTGAGCGTAATGAAGCAAGCATTCATAGTCGATCAATTTGTTTACATTTGCCAGACCAGTGCGGGAATGTATGCGTGATTTTTCAGTGTTGCCGTTAGTTTTATTACAAAAGTTTTGTTGCTGTACTTGTCATCAAGAAGTACTCTTCAGACTGACAAATTTATATTCTAAGTTAGTGAGCTTTCATCGGAGAGCGAACAACGCAGCCATCGTAAAATAGTGGCTCACCAGAAGTGACGTTCCCACTAATCACTGTGTCCGGGACCTCTCGCGCAAGTCGGTGGATCTGGCGGTTCAATGGTATAGATAGTGTTATAATGCTGTCCGTCACGTTGATAAAGATAGGAGTTTGTTTAGGGACCTTTATCCCTGGTATCTGTAATCACCACCCACTTTGGATTGAGGGCCGCACAAAAAATATCTATTGCGTCTCCCATCGCGATTCGTAAAAAGCCATTGATGAAATCGTGACCAGACGTGCACTCGTTATAACCAGCTACAATGATTTTGTACACCGTAGCCATAACTACAACGGCTGAGAGGCCACAACACTCCATTCACTCGCTCACTGTAGTTGCCATAGAGCAGACTCCGGTAGACCCATGCTGCGCCCCCGACGTGCTGTCAAGCCAGGGGTCAGTCTCAAAGCGTTGATGTTCAGTCGTCTGCTGACGTGTTAGCCACTCCAGTCGTCGTAGGTATCACTGTGCACTTCACCGATATTTGAAGTTTTACGTTTACGAAACGTTAGTGATGTGAGCCGCAACTACTATATTTTATCTGCCCCACTATGTGGTGGTGCTTGACTGTCGCAAGCAACAATGGCAGACTGCGCAGTCTAGTCTCTCCTCTGAATATGTTTGTTGGTGTGACTCGCCAGGCCGATGTGCGAGCCACATTGAAGGGGACAGTGAGGACACTAAAAGGCAGCCCTGGGGATGTCTTGAGATGCAGCCCTTCTTCTCTCCCTGGCAATGGTGGGGCGGGTCCGTCTGGTTTCCGCGAAGATGGCTGTCGCTTTCTTTGCGGCATCTCCGAGTTACATTATATACAGAGCGCGGTGCAGTCCGACCTCGATTCCTGCTCGTGCTAGATAGAGATTAGTTATTAGACCACTGCATCGAACACAAGTGGCAATAAGCTGAATAAAAGAACCAGAAATATCGTAGTAGGTTGCAGTATTGACAGGTATTTCATAACGTTCTTTCATTACCGATGAAACGACGGTCACTTCGTTATCGCTCTCTTCGAGAAGCATGCAATGTGTGTGTGAATTGCCTCATGCAAGTATGCAGTGATTTATTGTTTTTTAATACTGATGAGTGTCGTATTGTGATTCGGTTCCGCTCCGAGCCTTTCTCTTCTTCCTCCTCCTCCTTCTCTAATTCCCCTTCTTCTGATCCTATTCCCTTCCTCGTGCTCTTACTCCCTCTTACCCCACTTCCTCCTCTACTTCCTCCTCCATTTCCTCCTCCATTTCCTCCTCCACTTCCTCCTCCACGTCCTCCTCCATTTCCTCCTCCTCTTCCTCCTCCACTTCCTCCTCCACTTCCACCTCCACTTCCTCCTCCATTTCCTCCTCCACTTCCTCCTCCACTTCCTCCTCCACTTCCTCCTCCACTTCCACCTCCACTTCCTTCTCCTCCTCCTCCTCCTCCTCCTCCTCCTCCTCCTCCTCCTCCTCCTCCTCCTCCTCCTCCTCCTCCTCCTCCTCCTCCTCCTCCTCCTCCTCCTCCTCCTGCTCCTCCTCTTCCTCCTTCTCCTGTTCCTCCTCCTCCTCCTCCACCAACCTAAACCCCGCCCCTCACCATACCCTTCCTCTTCTCCTCCTCCTTCGGGATGCATGTGCATTTCTTCTTTTCTTTTCGAGTCTCATTGTTTTCCTTTCCACCGCCCCCGTTGTTTTCTGTCTAGACCGATTGGCAGGCACGCAAGAAGGACCTTTAGGCAAGTTGTTGTGCAACGCTATTTTGGCCCCCACGCCCGTCAGACAGAATTTGTTTGGCGAAGTAATCCCATCCAACTGATCGGATCGCAGCCACCGCACCTGCCGAGTGCCCGAGACGCTGATCCGCCTCGTCCCCAGGGGTCCTGTAGGGTGAGCGTGGGGTGGAGGCGTAGAGCAAGTGGAAGGAAAGGGAGACGCCATCTTTCGATAAGGCAAGAAAAAAGACAGGAAATCCGGCTGCCTGAGGAGCTCTCATTCCTGCTCCGCTTGCTTTTGTCTGAAAACTTTTTTTTTCTTCAAAACTTATCTTTTCTATTTATCTCCTAATTCCTCTCCTCTTTCTGTAAATTACGCTCTTTTCTCGTCCCCTCAACTGTTAATTTTTGTCCTTCTCCCCCATTGACGTATATATTTACACGTGTTAATGCTAAGCATTTCTAAAAATAATTCAGGCGCTGTAAGGTTCTTGCCCAGCCCGGCCCTATCCTTGCCGGAACGTGGAGTGGCTCCACGGAGCTATTTCCGCAGTGCCATCAGAAGACAGGCGTAATGATGGCTCTCACCTTGATCTGACCATGAAACCTTTCTCGCCACGGCTCCGGGTGGACAACAAGATTCCCACATTCTCTGCAACTCCACCCTCCTGTCCCTTTCATCTGGCTGCCAGCCTTCGAGGCCGTTGACTGCTTGCGTCCGTTCATACCCCATATCGCCTTCTCTTCCCGGAATAGGCCTGGTGTTGATTACGCCGCCAGTCGCAGCATTGTCGTCGGCCTTGGGCCTGCTGGAGCCAGAAGATCTCCGTGCTGGTGAAAGACAAGCCTCCATCCCATTGACCAACGCAAGGAGACGTGGTCACGTGGACGTGACGGTCACGTGCGGGGCGCGAGCACGCGCGATTAGTTATCGAGAGTAACGTTCATTTCCGGCCAGGTATCCTTTCATTGGACGCCCAAAAGCTGAATGGAGCCCTGGCCTTTTGATGAGGTTTTGCCCACTTCTCCTGCGGTTACACTGGAGTAGATTGCGATGATGAAGCAGTCCGTCACGGGGATGGCGCTCTATTCCGCTCCCGTGGATGGTTTCCTGAGGAATGGCGGGCAGGGAAAGACAGCGTTGCGGCGGGACGTTTATTCATCTTTCTGCGGGTATATCTGCCTATCGCGATGAGTGTTATGCGTAGCTGAACAGATGTCTAGTCCATTCATACACCGGCTTGAGCACTCTGCGTGCGAATGAATGGGCAGCGGTCCCAAGTTGTAAGTTTGCGTTTCCAAGCACTGTGCCAAACGGTGCAAGAACTGAATGACTTTAACGTGTGGGCCGTTTTTCTGCAATGAACGCAACGCAAAGAAAATACGGTGAAGTGCTTGAGAGTTCATGAAAACTCGGAACAAATATTGGCACACACGACAGGCAAAAAACATCCAAACCGCAATGAGTAAGTGAAAGCCTCTTCATGTTGCTCGTAGAGGGCGGCGAGCGCCGCATGTGGTGCAAGTGTATGTATTACTCATATTAGAAGTGTAATGCGCACACAGAAGGGCTTGGGATAGAGTATATTATTCGGGTAAAATGAAAAAGTGAAGGTAGTGCTTTATATTGCTAATTTTATTCCATGAATAGGCACTCAAATCGCACACTTGTAGTTTTTGTAACCTCACCGCTCCACCGCAGTCCCTAATGGGAAAAAAATGACATCAACATAACTTCCACTCCTAGTGCGTAGGGTTCCATGGGTAGCGAGGGCATGAAGCACACAGGAGAGTGAGTGGATCTGATGTATTCAACGTTTGCACTCCTGTGTTGCATTCATTTTCGTTGAAGGGCGATTTTTCAAGGCAGTCTCTAACTAACCTAGCAAGACAGCGAAAAGCAAAGACATGACAGTTTATTGTTCGTATTCAAGGAGCGGATTTCCAAACGCATCTCTTGATCCTGGAGCATAGTGCAGAAAACCAACTCACACGCTCTCAGTCGTAGCTCCACCGGCAGCTGCTGGGATAACAACCAGGACGTCTTCAGATGTCTTCTGCTTCCTCTTGTCACCGAGAAAGAGCGACGCTTTGGAGCGCCAGGTGCAGGTCTGTGCCAGTCCCTGCAGCCCTTGAAGCACTCGTAGAAGGACGCCCTGTCATCAGGAAAAGTCACCTGCCGTTTCTTGCTGCTCTCCAGGAAATCTCTCTAGGAATGCCTAAAGTAATACGACCCCCTCTCCCCACCATTTTCCCCATCTCTCTTTACGCCCCCCGTCCCCAACCCTTCTCCCCCTCCCTAACACCACTCCTCTGAAGACGAGGGAGCGAAGATGTCTCCGCAGCCTCTCTAAACTTCTAACATACAAACACTCAAACACGCACACACACACACACACACACACACACACACACACACACACACACACACACACACACACGTTTTCTTCTTCTGGTTACTGGGTGATGTCTGAAGTAGCTTCGCTGTATCCGACCCCTGGGGCCTGTCGCATCTCGAGTCCTCATTTTCCCCTTGGCTTGCCTGTGCTTCCTTCCCGATCGAGATGACTCCAGTCTATATCAGGCTCCAATTGTCGCAGAAGGCCCCGTCTCGCCCCGATATAGCGCCTCTCACAGTGTCCAGGCTGGAAAAATAGTACGACAGCAGAGTAAGGCAACGCCGATCATCCTCCTCGACGCGCTTTGACAGTCGTCATTATCATTGCCCCCTGCCTGAAGTGACGTCACCGTTTGTGATTCCTGGTCACGGTTTAAGGCGGGTCGATTTTATTTTCAGCGCAGTTGCGCCGCTTTTACGGTCGTCTGACGTGACGTCACAGCAGCGTTGGCGAACGCTTACGTCTCGCTAATTGGAAAGGCATGCTGCAAACTGAGGCTTTGTCCAGGATGTATGTGGCATGGTAAATGTTCATGAGTAGGAATTGACCATTGATTCGTCAGAGATGTTTTCCAGCAGCATTGTGTGAACCCAAGTCAGTAGTGACTCGGGCGCAGTTCGCTATAAATGCGTAATAGACTTGACCCTTCGCATTACAGCATTGTGTGAACCCAAGTCAGTAGTGACTCGGGCGCAGTTCGCTATAAATGCGTAATAGACTTGACCCTTCGCATTACAGCATTGTGTGAACCCAAGTCAGTAGTGACTCGGGCGCAGTTCGCTATAAATGCGTAATAGACTTGACCCTTCGCATTACAGCATTGTGTGAACCCAAGTCAGTAGTGACTCGGGCGCAGTTCGCTATAAATGCGTAATAGACTTGACCCTTCGCATTACAGCATTGTGTCAAAAATTGCTCGTTCTGAATACTATGTTTCCCACGTTTTACAGAAATCATTCAGATGTCCAAACTTGTTTCCATTTCAACACAAACATGTTTTATCGAATAAACGCTTGTTTATTGCCTCAACAAGAGTAATTTATTGATTTTGTGTGAAATAGTCTTAGAACTACTTTAACGGCGTATGTCGGGGAGCAGAGTGCTATCCCACAAGCCTCTCGTGTGACCTCCTTATGAATATTCCGGACGGATGAGTTTCATTATGTGATATGAACTGTGCTAGAGACTCTTTCGCCGGCAGGCGAAGTCTCTAGTGGACTAGAATGTTCCAGCACTGCAATGCTTCGTCGTTGCGCTGTTGGGTTGTGTGTGTGTGTGAGTGTGTGTGTGTGTGTGTGTGTGTGTGTGTGTGTGTGTGTGTGTGTGTGTGTGTGCGTGTGTGTGTGTGCGTGTGTGTGCGTGTGCGTGTGTGTGTGTGTGATGTTGGCTTTCTCTCAAGTGCACAAACAGACGCTAGAGTTGTTTTGGTTTTGCCAAAATGAGGTCGACCGTTTTCCGATCCATTTGGAGGCAGTGTTTTGAAGTGGGGTTGGTATGTTGTGATGCACTGAGAGTAGCATCGTTAGTGGCCAAGAGGATGATGGTGGAGCAGAAGTAATCACGACAAAGCTATTTTAACAACTTTTTTATTTACTTTGACCAAAATAAACTTTTATTGGGAGAGACTGTCATCATTGTCCAATTAAAGTCTGTTTTGCTGCTTTGTCCTGACAGGCGGGTTTCAACCGTTAACAGGATCTGACGTAGTTAGGTTTTTGTTCAAAGGGAATTTTCGTCCATGACGTAGTTTGTCCTCCACTTCACCAGTGAAATACCGCTGCTGTTGACCACGATGTTGCTGATGATCTTACTGCTACTGTTGCTTTTTCTGGTGTTGTTGCTTTTGCCGCTTCTGCACCGTTGCTGTTATAGGTGGTGGTGGTGGTGGTGGTGACGGCGGCGGTGATGGCATTGGTGGTGGCGGTGTTGTTGTTGGTGGTGGTGGTGGTGGTGGTTAAGAAGGTGGCGGTGGTTGTAGCGGTGGCGGTATAGATGGTGGTTGTGGCGATGGCGGTGGTGGCGGTAGTGGTGGTGGTGGTGGTGGTGGCGGTGTGGTTGTTAAGAAGGTGGTGGTGGTGGTTGTTAAGAAGGTGGTGGTTGTAGTGAAGGTGGCGATGGTGGTAGTGGTGGTGGTGGTGGCAGTGACGGTGGTGTGGTGGCGGTGACGGTGGTGGAGGTGGTGGCAGCGGCGGCGGCGGTGGTGGTGGTGATGGTGGTAATCGTGATGGTGGTGGTGGTGACGATGGTGGTGGCGGCGGCGGTGGTGGTGGTGGTGATGGTGACGATGGTGGTAGTGGTGGTGGTGGTGGTGGTGGTGACGGTGGTGTTTTAGCGGTGACGGTGGTTGTGGCGGCGGTGGTTGTTGTGGTGTTGGTGATGGTGGTGGTGATGGTGGTGGGGGTGATGTTGATGGTGGTGATGGCGATGGTGGTGGTGGTGGTGGCGGTGACGGTGGTGTGGTGGCGGTGACGGTGTTGGCGGCGGTGGTGGTGGTGGTGGTGGTGACGGTGGTGTGGTGGCGGTGACGGTGGTGGCGGCGGTGGTGGTGGTGATGGTGGTGGTGGTGGTGGTGGTGATGGTGGTGATGGTGGTGGTGATGGTGGTGGGGGTGATGTTGATGGTGGTGATGGCGATGGTGGTGGTGACGGTGGTGTGGTGGCGGTGACGGTATTGGCGGCGGTGGTGGTGGTGACGGTGGTGTGGTGGCGGTGACGGTGGTGGCGGCGGTGGTGGTGGTGATGGTGGTGGTGGTGGTGACGGTGATGGCAGTGGTGATGGTCTTTGTCGTCATCGTTGTCGTCAACGTCGCTTCACCGTCTTTGTTAAAATAATTATCATACTGATCTGCCAAGGAAAATACACACACTCGCAGATACACACACACACTCGCAGATACACACACACACTCGCAGATACACACACACATACACACACACGCACACACATACACATACACACACACATACACACACACACACTCACACACACAGACACTTACACACACTTAGTCGCCCTTATTCCTAGTGCCATATCTGCAAAATGAGAAAATCCGAAACATGCTCCAGCTGAATACAAGATTCAGACTTAGGTTTAGCTCCGACTCTAGAATCTTACCCAAATAACAACACTGGGGATATAAATAGCCTGAATGGAGGCGTCTGCAGTTTGGGGATCGAGGGTAAGGGATGGGGGGGGGGGGGGGGGGGGAGGGGGGAGGCAGTGGGGGGGGGGGGGGGGGAGGGGGCGGAAGTGGGGGTAGGTGTGTCGGACGGGTGTAGTGGGTGTGTTGGAGGGGTTGGGGTAAAAACGAGCGGATATGATGACTACGACGTTAGTTCAAACGTCTCTGTCTCCAGATGCGAAAAGAGACCACCACCACCGCCGCACGCAGTAGCTTTTAGTCCCGATATAGCTTGCTTCTCTGGGACGCCTTGGGCTTTTCTGGCCGTCTCAAGCCTTGCCAAGGGAGCTCACCAAGTCCTGTAGTCTCCTCTCTTCGAAATAATGCGCCCAAGTATAGCCATCCCTGAACCAAAGTACGAGTGTTTTCTGAAAGTCGGGAAAAGTAGCTGTCCTGAACTTTTTAATCTCTTTTTTATCTTTCTCTCTCTCTCAATTTCTCTCTATTTCAATTTTTTAATTTATTAAAAGAGCTTTTTTTCCGAGATGTGGGTGGTTTGATTTTATTAAACGTCAACAAACTTGCTCGAGGAAGAACACAAGCTATAACTTCATTCTGACTTGAGCAAAGATTTTAAAAGATATATTTGCTAAACGTAAAAAGAAGATATCAGAACCGAGTGACTTCATTGCCGTTTAGGAAATATTTGCCTGACTTATAGGTCAACTTTCGTCGCTCAAATACACCTCTTTCTTAGAACGGGCGGAAACCAAAACTCAGTCGTAGACGATTTTTTTGTGTGCTCAATTTAGTTTTCTACGTCTGTGCAAACTGGGATGAAAACAAACCTGAAAATGTAATCAAAGGTGTTTTGTTTCTTATTGTTTGCCTTTATAGTATCTGTTGATATCGGAGAGTAGTTTCTGGAAATTATTATCAAATGTTTGCACACAAAGAAACCTGCGTAATTGAAAATTTGCATCACTGATTCAATTTCTCCCTGGTATGAATGAGGAAAAAGCCGAATCGTTTCTTCCTGTCATGTGTGTTCGTTTTCCATTCTCACCTCTCCATATCTCTGTCTCCACTGCCATGTACTTTGTCTGCCTACCTGTATGCCTGCCTGTATGCCTGTCTGTATGCCTGCCTGTCTGCGTGTCTGTCTGTCTGTCTGTCTGTGTGTCTATCTGTCTGTCTGTCTGTCTGTCTGTCTGTCTGTGTGTCTGTCTGTATGTCTGTCTGTCTGTGTGTCTGTCTGTCTGTTGCGCGCGCTCCCGGTCCTTTCACCAACCCCCCACTTCTGTGTCTCTGTGTGGGGGGGAATTTTTCCACATCAATGCCTTTACGTGATGAAGCAGACAAGAAATTCCCATGAGCTTCCTTTGGAGGTTACACAGAGCATACATTTGGCATGGTGACGTAGCATTCTGCAAGGAAGGACTTCTCAAAGGTCACAGGGTACAAACCTGAAGGTCGGCTTGTGATAAGCCATGCCTTTCTATTCTCTCCCCACTCGAGTTTCTTTGAGGATTTATTCACGCCTTTTCCTTTGCAAATGACATAATCAAAATCAAAGTACACCGTTAATGTACTTTCCCAATGTGGTGTGTGTACATAGGATGTAGAAGATTCCAATCCATGTTAAGTAATTGCGTAATTGCTTGCCGTGAAATGTCGGTATTAAGCTTCTGGTAGAATGGCCTCTACATGTAGAAACTAATAAAGAAAAGTAGGTTTTTCTCGTTACTGCGGTTGGTGAGGAAATGGTTTGTTTAGAAGTCGGGGATGAAAGTGTGTGTTTTGTGTGTGCGCACATGCGAAAGAGAGAGAGAGAGAGAGAGAGAGAGAGAGAGAGAGAGAGAGAGACAGAGAGAGAGAGATAGACAGAGAGAGAGACAGAGACAGAGACAGACAGGCAGACAGAGAGAGAGAGACAGAGAGAGAGAGAGATAGAGAGAGAGAAATTGGGCAGGTAAGAAGACAAACAGACAGACGAACAGACAGCCAGGCTCACACACGAAACTACACAAAGTGCCATATACATATACTGACTCACAAGCATTAATTGATTGAGAGAGAGAGAGAGAGAGAGAGAGAGAGAGAGAGAGAGAGAGAGAGAGAGAGAGAGAGAATTGGGCAGGTAAGAAAACAAACGGACAGACGGAAAGACAGCCAGGCTCACACACAAAACTACACAAAGTGCCATATACACATAATGACACACACACAAACATTCATTGATTGAGAGAGAGAGAGATAAAGAGAGAGATAAAGAGAGAGAGCGAGAGCGAGCGAGAGAGAGACACACACACACACAGAGAGAGAGAGAGAGAGAGAGAGAGAGAGAGAGAGAGAGAGAGAGAGAGAGACAGAGACAGAGACTAAGGGTTTTATTGTCTCTTGAGGAC
>JAWQFJ010017766.1:0-42500 GCA_034096865.1 Theodoxus fluviatilis
CTTGACTTGCGCATGTATTCTAGTGATTCTCGTGCTTAATGGCCTTACATACCCTACAGAGGCTGATAGGTCGTAAAACTCCGTCCGTCCGACCGTCCGTCCATGCGCGAGTAGTCCCTCGTCAAGAAAACGCTTTTGTCACTATGGCGCCCACATTGCGCAGGGAATCAGACACAGCCAGACATGAGACCGTTGACACGTGGTCAAACAAAGAGGTGAAGGGCCAGTGTCAGACTATAATTCTTGAACAACAAGAGGAGGGTGACCAATGAAGTCTGGCGGTACTTCGTAGTCTAGGTCTGCCCGAAGAAGGAGCTTGGTTCCGAAAGCTTGCCTTGACTACGAAATACCGCCAGACTTATTTGGTCACACTCCTCTTTTTGTTCATTGACTCGTGGGACACGGTGAAGTGCAAGTCTTGCTCCCTTCAAGTGCTAGGTGCGACCCTCTCCACCTGAACTGGATACCTCACTGGGAGCTACGTCTGACTGACCATGCGTTTTCAGTCACTAAATCACGTCAACTTCTCGAGAGCTTAACATGTCCTCTGATCGTTTGAGAGAGGCCAGCCCATGCCAGAGAGACCCATTGGGTGACAGTGTAGATTTATTAAGATAACGTCTGCAAAATGTCACGATAAAACTTATTTCCGTATAGGTATTAAAAAAAACAGACTAAAAATGAGTAGTTCACAGGTGAAAGTGCATGTATATTAAGTTAAACGACAAGTCTAGCAGATACCATACTTTTTCAAATGGAAAGCATTCTTTATTAAGATGCTTCACATGGCATATCGCAGGATTTTGCACACGGGCACTGTTGAATTCAGTCAAGGACAACGAAAAAGTTTTACTTAGAAGTGGGAGAAATCATATCGTGCTCTGATACTGACGTAGATCTATGACCATTTGTGACTCTCCATCGCTAAATGAGTCGGTTGCGCAGTCCAGTCATTTTGCGCAAACCGCCCACAAAGGAGGTGGGGGTTGTAGTGGTTGACTTCGAGATTTTGTTTTTTTTTGCTTCTCTAATCCCTTCTTCATTGTATGAGTAAGTTTCGTGTTTGAAATCAACATGTAAGAGTATGCTTTATGATGTTTTTTGAGTGTGGTGGTAAATCATTTACAAGAAAACGTCCGCGAACCGATCGTCAACATCAAGCATTTTCTCAAAGTTTTGTAGCCACCACTGCAACAGATCAACGGGGGAAGACCCTAGGCTGCCAACCAAAGCCAAAAACTACTGCTTCATCTCTGTGGCAAATTGCATGAGTCTAGGGAAAATGGGGGAATAATGTATGTAAACTTAAAACCAGTTTTTCTCAAAAAGCGTATTTTTAGGGTGTCGATCTTCAAAGTCATGTGAAATCGTGTAGGCTAGTCATATGTTCATGATTATTGCACCATTGAGAAGCTTGTTGTGTGCTCTTTTTGAAAACATACATATATATCAAAATGTTCAAAATGCAACGAGTGACAGGCCATGTGATAAAGTAAGCACAGTCTAAAAAAAGAAAACCCCAACAACAAAAACTTGTTGCTCCTTTCTTTGTTAAAATATTTTTTTAAAGAAAAGAAACAAGTCAGTTCTCCAAAAACATTTATAGAAGCCAGCAAGTATCAAGGCTTAAAAGAGCAGAATCATATCATTCCACAACACTGACAGCTCCAATCAAAACATTCCATCATCCCCCTATTTAGACAAGAAGGGCATAGCAAGTCTTGTTGCTTACTGATCACCAAAAATACCAGATAACCTCATTTTCCTGTACAACATAAAGCCTTTTCAGATCTCAACCAGTCCTGCAATGCCAAGCCTGGATGCAAGTGAACCAAATCCTCTTTGCCAGTAAACAGACCTAGTTACCTAGCTAAGGCACATGGTGGGCTTACATTTTCTATGTGTAGTAATACACTGTCACTTCCTCCTGACACTTCACCCTGGCTGGACAAGGATGTCTGCTCTGCATCAGGAGAGCTCTAGTCTAGCAGCCAAAATATACATTCATCGTCATAAATTCACCAAGCACTCCCTCAAAGTGCATGTCTGCACTTGAAGTTCAATCAGATCAGCCTGCATGGTGACATGTCTAGGGCAGCTTCTGAAGCATACAGCCCAGTAGAGCCCCATGCCTCATCCCTCAACATCAGCCTCAGGGATGACAGGTATAGCCAAGAAGTTGCGGACTACAGAGAGAAGAGCAGCTGCTGCAGCTTCTTGCATTAGCTCTACTTCAGTATGACCAGCACAGACCTTTATGGCAAATTGAAGCCCATGTGGTAGTGTGTGAAGTATAAGGTGTGAAGGTCACTTACGCAAGAGAACTATTATTGACTTGGTGCAGGAGAGTCTGCAATGCCAACAAACAGCCTGTACAACACTGCCAGCAATGAATTATTCCACTTGGAAACCACCAAGCAGTATTATTACACATTAGAAAAGGTTAAAATTCTACTTCTTTCTTTTTAAATACAAAAGAAGGTCCATCATCTGAGCCTCATCACTCTCGTTGTGTAAGCATTGCTCTGGGAGTAGGTATATAAGAAAAAAGAAGAAACTACCCCCATCCCCACCCCACAAAAAAAATAGCAAAAGACCCCCACACACACACACGCTTGACCTTGACCTTTATATGACCTTGACCTTCAAGGTCAAGGTCAAACAACTAAACCTACTAATGACATCATACACAAAGAAATGCTTTACACATTTTCCCTACCAAAATACACGTGACCTTGACCCAAGGTCAAGGTCATCCAAGGTCATGCAACACAAAGCTGTTAATTCAAGACATAGGAAGCACAATGGTGCTTATTGGCACTTTCTACCATGAGATATAGTCACTTTTAGTGGTTCACTACCCCATTTTGGTCACATTTCATAAGGGTCAAAGTGACCTTGACCTTGATGATATGTGACCAAATGTGTCTCATGATGAAAGTATAACATGTGCCCCACATAATTATTAAGTTTGAAACAGTTATCTTCCATAGTTCAGGGTCAAGGTCACTTCAAAATATGTATACAATCCAACTTTGAAGAGCTCCTGTGACCTTGACCTTGAAGCAAGGTCAACCAAACTGGTATCAAAAGATAGGGCTTGCTTTGACCTATATACCACTTGTAGCTAAGGTCGCCATTCTCAATAACGTGGGAGAAAATTGGGAAAATGTGAAAAATGACTGTTTTTGAGACCACATTTATGGCTCCTGTGACCTTGACCTTGAAGCAAGGTCAAGTCACTATGTACGTTTTTTGAGGCCTTGTCATCATACACCATCATGCCACATTTGGTGCTGATAGACTTAATAGTCTCCGAGAAAAATCCAACGTTTAAGTTTTTTACGCCCAGACGCCCGGACGGACGCCCGGACGGACGGACGGACGACACGGCTGAGTACATAGACTCACTTTTGCTTCGCATGTGAGTCAAAAATAGCAAAAGACCCCCACACACACACACACTGAAGCCCACCACATAAGAGCAAATTCAATTTCACTGAATTTGGTGTACTGCTTCAAAGCCCTCAAGCCTCACTCTGTCATTCTCAAGTTCTGATGAACGCTTTACAGCAGTAAACAAAGCAAGTGTAAAATGGTTTGATAAGTCGCTGTGTAAAAACCAAACCTTGACCTTTTTACCTTTTAGCTTTCAAGGTCACACAGATATTTACCTTTGATGAAACCAGGGCTCTCTCCCATATTACACCACATATGGCAGAAATTGACTAATTTGATCAAATTGAAAAACATGTCCATCCTTCATGCTCAGCATGTGCTGTAATGCATACTTGGAAAAAGTTACTGTTTCTGCTCAAATAAGTGCATGCTGATCATAAAATGCACTCAGTGTTGCAAAATTTTACACCCTACAGCAGGGGAAACAGACTATTACACTGTGGATATATGTACAAGTCTACAGCATCTCCTATGGATCAACTGATGCAAAATAATTTTTGCAAAAGCCATCATTCTCAGTGACTAGGTATTCCTGTCTTTGCACGGGCAGATCCCTGTGTCCACAGGCCTGGGGAGTGGTCCACACACATTTACAATGCACACACATAGTTATGGTGATGAGCAAATACCATGGACATTGATTCCCATCCAAGCATAGCCCTAAATGTTTCATGCAATCAATAGCTATCAGCTTTAACTGCATGAGAAGATATGTCTCTGTTGATTGTCAGACACCCTTGACAGGCTTGATCGCTGACCACATCATCATTGACACAAGTTTTTGTAAAGGTAGAAAGACATGCACGAGTGATTAGTGTGGCAACTCTCTCTTCCTCAGGTGCTCAGTCTACTGCACACAGTACCCCGATGTTACAGACAACAGCCCTGCAGTTCTAGATCTTGCAAAACTCCCTTGGCCACCACCACCAGCTTCTCCTTGTCTATAAGTCGTGCCTAGATCCTGAAAGTGCCTAAGTTCTTGAATTAGGCAGTCTCTTGCCTAATTCGCGAAATAGGCAATGGCTGTGCCTAATCTGTGAAATCAATGTTGACTTTTGCCTAATTTGTGAAATTTCATGATTTAGGCTGCCTATTTCATCAATTAGGCAGCCTAAGTCATGAAATTAGGCAAAGTTTCGATTTAGGCACGACTGCTGTACAATTTAGGCAAAAACATCTACAGAATAGGCAGAAACCTTGCCTAGTGTGTCAAATCAATTGCGTGTCAGTGTTAGCCAAATCTGCGTGTGTGCGTGCCTCTCACTGCATAGCATAGCCATATATTACGAAATAACTTTATTAATCTTCAACTGTTTGTGTTGTTCCAAAAAGCATGTGTAGTGCTAGCAGTAAATGTGTAACCTTGAGCAATTTGACAATATACCCTCGTACTTTAGTTCATTGACATTGGAGCACATGCACAACAACAATCTAGTCAATAGACGGTAGGTTCTGAGCAATCTGATTAAGGTGTTCTGGAGACGAATAGAAGTCACAAACGTCTTGTGATGTAATGCAAGGTGAATTACACCATCAACTCATTAAGAGAGAGAGAGAGAGAGAGAGAGAGAGAGAGAGAGAGAGAGAGAGAGAATTGATCACATACACTTACACACACAGATACTTACACACGCATGCACGCATTCACGGACACAACGACACACAGACACACACACACACAAACACACACGAGCACACACACACACACACACACACACACACACACACACACACACAGAAGGAAAGGCAAAAGGGGTGGAGGTATTGGGGGTGGAGTGGAGAAGGACGCAGGCTTGTCAACTCTTCGTCGGATTTCAACTGCTTTTCGATTACAGAGAGTTTGAAAGAGCGCATTGACATCTCTTCCGCCCATGCGGCAGATCTCGACACCCAACACCATCCATGCGTTTGAAAGACTCCCGTCATGCAACTGTTTGCCGTGGTCGTGGTCAATGCAGCACTTTTCTAAACCCTTTGTCCACACTCGTCAATGCAGCATGACTCGCTGCGGCAAAAGTGGAAGGAGACTCTATGGCGCCCTGTCGAATTCCCGCCAGACAAAAACAGAAATCGGACAGGGATTTTCGCCAGCAAACGCGAGATTTGAAATTTGGTTAAAAGCTTTTGGCAATAAAGAAATTAAGTTGGCACACCCAGGTTTTCAATACTTTTTTCCGCGGTGGCTTTTCCTTTGACTGAATAGAAGGATTTTCTGTAGTCAAAAGTGACATAGAATTTCCCCCGGACCCTCCCCATACTCCAATTCAAGGTTTGGTGAATAAAGGATTAAAAAGCGGTGGATGGTCGAGTGTTGGGCTCGAAATCCGGTCTGATCCCCGAGATTTTGTCTTTGAGGAGAGATAGATAGATAGACAGACAGACAGACAGACAGACAGACAGACAGACAGACAGACAGACAGACAGATAGATAGATAGATAGATAGATAGATAGATAGATAGATAGATAGATAGATAGATAGATAGATAGATAGATAGATAGAATGAGAGAGAGAGATTGAGATTGAGATTGATTGATCTTTATTTCGGCCGACGACCCATCAAAATAAAAGCTTACTGATTAAACAAGTCATAAAGTTTATATGTACATGTGTATGTATTGAACATCTGGTTTCGATTTTCTGGCTAAAATACAAGTGACAGTTCCAGCCTTTTGCACACATTTCCATAAAATCAAGTAATATTTACATTCTACATCAACAAAATCTCTAACTACAGTGTACAAATTCAAGAGAGAGAGAGAGGGGGAGGAGAGAGAAAGAGAAGACGAAATTTTAACCTTTCAGTTTTCATGGCTGGATTTGGCTAACACTGACAGTCAGGTGCTGGTGTGAAGAAGTGACTGAGGAAGTTTATCTGAAATGCTCCAGTGTGATTATTATCTCGCCAAGTAGTTAATAGTGTTCACAAACTTGATATGTTGTCACCCGGTCATCTGAAATGCTCCAGTGTGATTATCATCTTGCCAAGTAGTTAATAGTGTTCACAAACTTGATATGTTGTCACCCGGTCAACCACACCGTTCAATTACAATCACTCAGAGTAGACTTGATTTACAAATCAATTGGGTGATCTGTCACTTCTAACCAAATCAATTGCAAACTAAAATCAGGGATGCCGCCTTTTTATGACAACTTTTTTTATGCCAACTTGCAAAAACATTTCTTTGTTTGTTTTGTGACATAGGATTTACTGCTAGCACTACATATGCTTTTTGGAACAACACAAACGGTTGAAGATTAAAGTTATTTCGTAATATATGGCTATGCTATGCAGTGAGAGGCACGAACACACGCAGATTTGGCTAACACTGACACGCAATTGATTTGACACACTAGGCAAGGTTTCTGCCTATTCTGTAGATATTTTGTCTAAATTGAACAGCAGTAGTGCCTAAATCGAAACTTTGCATAATTTCATGACTTAGGCTGCCTAATTGATGAAATAGGCAGCCTAAATCGTGAAATTTTACAAATTAGGCAAAAGTCAGCATTGATTTCACAGATTAGGCACAACCATTGCCTATTTCGCGAATTAGGCAAGAGACTGCCTAATTAGAGAACTTGGGCACTCAGGATCTAGGCACGACATATATATATATATATATATATATATATATATATATATATATATATATATAATATATATCTATATATATATATATATATATATATATATATATATATATATATATATATATATATATGTCGTGGCTAAAAGTCGGAATTGCCTAAATCTGGGAATTAGGCAGCCTTTTGCCTAATCCCTGAAATAGGCAACAGCGGTGCCTAATCTGTGAACTCAAAGTTTCTCGCCTGCCTATAACGCGAAATAGGCAGCCTAATACGCGAAATAGGCAGCCTAATACGCGAAATAGGCAAAAAGTGCCTATTTCACGTATTAGGCAAAAACTGACATTGATGTTTCTTCATTAAGCCAAGAAAATACGTGAATTGGGCTGCCTAATTCACAGATTAGCCAAGAATTGCCTGTTCCATTGCATTATATGTAGTTTTGTTGTTTGCTTTCAGTTTCTTCTCTTTGCATTGTTGTTTGCAACTTTTTGACATTTTTATTTTTGGTTTGGTAAGTTTTTGCTCTGCTTTACAAGTGTGATGTAGTTTTGGGTGAGTATTGTTTTCAAATTATATCTTGATAGAGGCGATAAAATAAACAAACAAAAAACCACCACACACACACTCACACAAAAATGACATGAAGAGCTTATGAAGAGGAGAGCGTGATACGTTTAAAAATCCAGATTTATTTTCAACATTATTTTTAAGGTGAGGCAAGAATAATATGACGAAAATCACACTGTACTCTCTCTCTCTCTCTCTCTCTCTCTCTCTCTCTCTCTCTCTCTCTCTGTCTCTCTCTCTCTCTCTGTCTCTCTCTCTCTCTCTCTCTCTCTCTCTCTCTCAACTAAAGAGAAATATGAAAAAGCTTTTAATTTAAGGAATTATTTCTTCAAGGAAAAAAAGAACAAATGTTACATTACATTAAATATGAAAAAGCCTTAAATTTAAGGAATTATATCTTCAAGGAAAAATAAAGAACAAATGTTACATTACATTAAATATGAAAAAGCCTTAAATTTAAGGAATTATTTATTCAAGGAAAAATAAAGAACAAATGTTACATTACATTAAATATGAAAAAGCCGTAGGGCGTGATCAACCTTGCCAGAGAAGCAGCGAAGACCGGACTACAGGTCAACCTGAAAAAGACAGAGACCATGGCCGTGAACAAGAAGCAGCAGAAGCTTGTTACCCTGGGAGACGATGAGCTCAAAGAGGTGGACTCCTTTACTTACCTGGGCAGCGTCGTATCAGCAACAGGAGGTTCTGACGAGGACATCAAAGCCAGAATCGGGAAAGCCAGATATGCCTTCAACACTCTGAGACCAGTCTGGAGATCAACATCCCTCTCTACCCACACAAAACTCCGGATATTTAACAGTAACGTCAAGTCTGTCCTCTTCTATGGCTCCGAGACCTGGAGAGTCACCAACACTCTGACCAACAAGATCCAAGTCTTCATAAACAGATGCCTCCGTAACATCCTCAAGATCAGGTGGACAGACAAAGTCAAGAACAACGACTTGTGGAAACAGGCAAACCAAGATCCCATCGGACAGCAGATCGCAAGGCGGAAGTGGAGGTGGATCGGACACACCTTGCGGAAACCTCCACACGACATCATACGGCAGGCCTTGCAGTGGAATCCCCAGGGCAAGAGACGAGTTGGTCGCCCCAAGACCACCTGGAGGCGATCCTGCGAGGAAGAGATGAGGAACTGCAACCTGTCATGGGGAGAGCTGAAGAAAGTTGCCCAGAACCGAGTACGCTGGAGGACTGTTGCCGAGGCCCTATGCTCCACAAGGAACTCAAGGGAATAAGCAAGCAAGCGTAGGGCGTGATACGTTAACAAATCCAGATTTATTTTCAATATTATTTTTAAGGTGAGGCAAAAATAATAAGGACCAAATTCACACTGTTCTCTCTCTCTCTCTCTCTCTCTCTCTCTCTCTCTCTCTCTCTCTCTCTCTCTCTCTCTCTCTCTCTCTCTCTCTCTCTCTCTCCCTATCTCCCTCTCTCTCCCTCTCTCTCCCTCTCTCTCCCTCTCTCTCTCCCTCTCTCTCCCTCTCTCTCTCTCTCTCTCTCTCTCTCTCTCTCTCTCTCTCTCAGAATCCTTCCGGAGCTGAAAAATGGCATGGAAGCACGCATTACTTTATTTAAATCAGCAAATGGCCTATTGCGCTCAGTCATTCCTAGATGTAAGGAGGAGCATCAACATAATCCATCATCATCATCATCATCATCATCATCATCATCATCATCATCATCATCATCATCATCATCATCGTCATCGTCATTGTCATCATCATCATCAACATCGCCATCATCAACATCATTATCATCATCAACATAATCGTCGTCGTCATCATCATTAGCCTCCTCCTCATTGCCATCGTTAGTGGTTATTATCACATTCTGTTGAATGTTATCACATTCTGTTGAATGTGAACCATTCTACACGCAGACACACACTAGCGCATGGGGTGGGTGGGTGAGAGAGAGAGAGAGAGAGAGAGAGAGAGAGAGAGAGAGAGAGAGAGAGAGAGAGAGAGAGAGAGAGAGAGAGACGTACCTTGATCACTTTTTTCACCCCTCCGACGCTGATAACTTCGAATCTCTCCTTGACATAATATAATTTTCGGTTCAAAGGTGCATCCTTTGACAGCAGTGCAATTATCATCTTGTAAGTATCCTCATCAGGCAGAACCCATATTGAATAGTTTCCTTCTCGAAGGTGTTTTTCAAACCTTTCCTTAAATTCATCGGCCATCCTTCTAAGGAAATTTCACTGTGCTGTCAAGGTGTCAGCTTCTCTTCTGAACAACTGGCAAAATTATAGCTTGTGAGGTTTGAGTTTTTATTTTCTATGATTTGTTGTCACAAAAAGAAAAAAAATCTTGCCTTGGTCAGATCTGAATTAGTCAACACAGGACAGTTGTCACGAGCGCGGCTGTCAGGGCGCTGAGCGCAATGCACGTGCTCAATGTTAATTTTTGATTGCGTTAAAGTGAAGTTCGTGTTTTGAGCTTGGGCTCAGTGTGGCGGTATTGTTGTATAAAGTCATTTTCTTGTTTTAGAATGCAAACCTGCAAAATTCCGTATTCGTGTCGAGTTATATTTTCACCCACGTAGTCAGTAGTCAATACATGTATTTAAACAATCAATTGACTAGCAATTAATTGAAGTTTACAACATTGCCAAAGAGAAAATATTTTACACGGAACAGGCAATTCTTGGCTAATCTGTGAATTAGGCAGCCTAATTCGCGTATTTTCTTGGCTTAATGAAGAAAGATCTATTCAGTTTTTGCCTAATACGTGAAATAGGCACTTTTTGCCTATTTCGCGTATTAGGCTGCCTATTTCTCGTATTAGGCTGCCTATTTCGCGTTATAGGCAAGCGAGAAACTTGAGTTCAGACATTAGGCAGTGCTGTTGCCTATTCCTTGAAATAGGCAACAGCTGTGCCTAATTCCCAGATTTAGGCAATTCCGACTTTTAGCCACGACATATATATATATATATATATATATATATATATATATATATATATATATATATATATATATATATATATATATATATATATACTGATATCATCGCATCTTGTTAACAATAGTCGTGCGGCAAGAATAATTCCGGGATTTCTCTCTGACCACTCTCTTGTTTATTTTAAGCTAGACACATTAATACCTGCTCGTGGTCCAGGGTATTGGAAACTGAATACAAATTTACTTCTTGATGAGGATTACAAAATAAGAATACATAGCAAAATACAGGATAAAATGACAATCAACTTTGATGCAAATCCAATACCAAATGGGAACTTATCAAAGGAACTGTAAGGCAGGAATCCATAATTTATTCTGCTCAAAAGCAAAAGGAGAAAATTAAGAGGAAAATAGTGCTCCAGAAAGAAATAGAAAGTATAAATGAGGAGATTCAAAAGTTAAGCTCGAAAGACTCGGCCCTACAGGCTAAACTGGAAACTAAGCAGAAAGAATTAGAAAGAATGTATGATGAGAAAGTACAAGGAATAATTCTAAGAGCGAAAAGCAGGTGCGTGGAAGAAAGTGAAAAAATACAAGATACTTTGCTAACTTAGAAAAGAGAAACTATGAAAACAAAGTCATAACAGAATTAAAAGTTAATTGGTCAGACATACATAAACCCTCAGAAATCTTAAATGAGGAAAAGCACTTTTTTTAACAACTGTACTCCAAAAAGTTAAACAGACCTTCTTCTCACAGTGGTGGTATTTTCCCAAGTAACATTCCAAAACTCAGCAATGATGAAAAACATAGTTGTGAAGGTGAAGGTCTACTGACTGAAACTGAATTGGAAGAATCTATACAAGGTATGAAAAACAATCGAAGTCCAGATCATAAGTGATGGAATGAATCCCCAGTGAGTTTTATAAAGTATTTTGGCCAGACATTAAGACCTACCTCTTAGATTAACTGAATCACTCATTTGAGAAAGGAAAGCTAACAATGCTACAGTGTCAAGGCATTATCACTTTGATTCCTAAAAGGGCTTTGCATGAAAGGCAAAGCTATTCATGGTAGGACGCCTAGATCTGGGTCGTTTAACGACTGCTCTGTGACCCGGCTGAACCGGGAAATTTCCATGGGCAGAACTGGCACTGCGCATGCGCCTGCTACCCATCACTCTCAAAGCCAACCGCGTTATCATTCTGGCTTCAAGGGAGGGACAGACCACACGCCTTTTTCCCTTCCAGCGAGTGTACAATTTTTTCATTTCAATAGCTTGGGGGTCCCGCCATTTGTGTGGTACGTGCGCTCATTTTCCATCCTTAGTACTGTTTTTACCTTGCAATGGACTGTTGGGGTTCGTGCACTCTTTTCCCCCATTCATAGTACTGTTTACCTTGCGGTGGCTTTCGTGATTTTCACACATTTTGAGTCACTCCTCCCCTCTCATTCTCTTGATTCCTGTCTTTCTCATCCCCCCCCTCCCCCCTCCCCCCCCCCCCCCCCCCCCCCCCCTTTGTCTGACTGCCTCCGGCGGCTGATAACTTTTGACTGCCTGACCTGCCCGTGCGGCAACACTCACTCACTGCTTCGGCACTGTTGCTGCCCACACTTTGCTGACCTTTTTCGGTCATGATTTGGGGAGCTTGACAGTGCTCGCTAGCACCCCCACCCCACCCCGCAGGTGGTGCGTCCGCCTCTCACCCCACATCTCCGCACCTAGGCCCACGAGCCTAATCGGCCTCTTTTGGCACTCAGGGCGCAGTTCAGTGGTCACGACATCTCGCCTGCCGCCTCTCGGGCCTCTGGGCTGCTGCGTCTTTCGGTTGTGGGTGACTGAATCCTCGGCCCGTGGGTTGCCTTTAGGGCGAGATGTCTCTGCTCTCCTCCTCTGACACTGTGTTGCTTGCTTGTGCACTACAGCCCAGGCTTTGCTGACCATTTTCGGTCATGATTTGGGGAGCTTGACAGCAGGGGTCTGGAGATCCGGTTTTCAGGCCGGGTATCTGGTTTCGTGTTGCTCGCTAGCACCACCCAGCGGGTGGTGGGTCCGCCCTCCACCCCGTGTCTCCGCACCTTGGCCCTCGAGCCTAGTCGGCCGCTTTTTGGCACTCGAGTACGCAGTTCAGTGGTCACGACCTCTCGCCTGCCACCTCTCGGGCCTCTGGGCCGCTGTGTTTTTCGGTTGGGGGTCACCACGACAACAGGCAGAATCTAGCGCGCGCAACTGACCAATGAAAAGAGAGCTTACAAAAAGATGCCCGGCAAGTACCAAGCTACTTCGGTGCTCTAGCTACAGTAGTAAAAGTATATATATAATAGTAACATATAGGAAAATATAGGACCGGTTCAGAGATCTGGTATTCTGGTAATGCTGATCGGGTTTTACCGATAGCGCTAAGCCTAGGCCGCACCCGCCACCCCGCCTGACCAACTTAGCCTGTCCGGGGAGTTTCACCTAAACCCGGACGCGTTACTTTTTGTCACGTTTGTGTCCAACATCAGCGTCGGGCCCTGGAGTTAGGGCGTAGGGACCACCCGTTGAGAGTCAAACGTACGATGGAGTTAGAATACAAAGCTTCACCCGTTATTGATAAAAACTACGGCTATGGAACCTACCGCCATGTTGCGCCAGATTCTGCCTATTTTCACCCTCGGGTTACTGGATCCTCGGCCCGTGGGTTGCTCTTCAGGTGAGATGTCCCTGCTCTCCTCCGCTGACACTCGCGTTTGTGCCCTCCTACCCACATTTTTGCTGACCGTTTCCGGTCATTTTGGGGGGAGCTTGACGGCGTGGGTCTGAACGCGCCGTCAGTCCCCCACCCCCACCCCGGGGTCCGAGCTGGGATTTCTGGTTTCCTGTTGTGCTCGCTAGCACCACCTTCACCCCCACCCCCCGCGGGTGGTGGGTCTGCGTGCTGCCTCCATTTCTCCCTATCTCTGTGCGGTTCCCTGGGGCCTAGTCACCCTCGTTGGCTTGACCCTGTGACTAGGTCGCTTTTGTTTACTTGTCACCTGTGGATTGGGTCGTGTTGAGAGCTCCGGTCCCTGTTCCCAGGGCTTGGAGTGATGGGTCTGATCTCTCTGGTTTCTAACCGCCCCATTTCTCCCTATCTCTGTGTGGTTCCCTGGGGCCTAGTCGCCCTCGTATGGCTTGACCCTGTGCCCCGGGCGTTTGGCTTGACCCTGTGACTGGGTCGCCTTTGTTTGCTTGTCCCCTGTGGCTTGGTTCATGTTGAGAGCTCCGGTCCCCGTTCCCAGGGGTGAAGGGATGGGTAATGGATGCACATCCAGAGCTGCCGCTCGTGCCTCCTGCCCCTCCGCTCTTATCTCTCTGGTTTCTAGTTGCTTGCAGTCTTGATCCTCTGTTCACCGTGACCTTGTTCCGTTGCTGTACACGCTTACATCTTCGGCCCTGAATCGTCTGTCTCAATCGAGGCATTCGTGCTCTCCGGTAACTCTCCTACCTCGCACAACTGTCGCCCTTATATCGCATTATGTTGCTCTCTAATATTGACAATGGTGGTGCTTTCTCTATCCTCAGTGCATGTATTTTATTATACCCTAAGCACACACCCCTGCACTCGCCACCCACCCACGATGCATCCTGGCCTCCTATGCTGCCGTCTGCCTTTGCTCTGTTAAAGATGCCACCCACACTCTTCAGCCTGACGAGTGTCTGGTGGCTGCGGTGGCCAATGGGATGCCTCCAACACGCATCACTTCTTCAGAGGTCCGAGAGGCCACCAGTCCACACCAGTCCACCCTGGAGACGTCCGAGGACCGCAGCTGCTTCCTCGGAGTTGGCCTTATCTACACCCTTTGTTTGTCCCCTGTGGCTTGGGTCCTGTTGACAGCTCCAGTCCCCCTTCCCAGGGCGTGGAGTGGTGGGTGCAGATCCACATCCAGAGCTGCCACGCGTGCCTCTTGCCCCCTCTGCTCTTATCTCTCTGGTTTATTGTGGCTCGCAGTATACTTCCCCCACCCCCTTCCTCTGTTGAGAGCCGGAGTGTTCTATCCCATGGCTGGAATGATGGGCAACAGATGCACATTTGAGCTGCCACTTGTGCCTCCTGCCCCCTCCACTTTTATCTCTCTGGTTCCTATTTGTTAGCTGCATACAAATCCACCACCACCACCCCATCTGCTTTGGTCCCTGATGAGGGATACTGAGATACGAAATTTAGCCCTATCGCCCTTAATGCATGTTCGTGTTGGAGGCTCTACACTGCCTTTGCTGGCTGGTGGGCAGTGGGATTCGACTTCATTGCTTTCATGTCACTAGTTAGGTGAACTGTATGATACCTCACTGTCGTGAAGAGTTTTACTACTTTGTTGAAGATGGGTGTTTCTTAACGTTGTGGCCTTATATAAGCTACAAGGCTGACAGGCCCTTCCCCCTTTTTGGCTTGTTTGTACATCCTTTCTTGCTGTTGCCCGTCTGTTCACAGTGACGAGTATTGCGTTCGGCCACCTCCTCCTACTTTTCCATGCCATACGCGCTTACATCTTCGACCCTGTATCGCCTGTCTTTATCAATGCATTCGTTCTCGCCTTATATTGCATTCTTGGGCTCTCTCATTTTGCCGTTGGGGTTGTTTTCCTTCTCCTCAGTGCGTGTACACTTCATTCAACCCTACGCAACCCTCCCAACGCATTCCTCACCCACCTTCGATGCACCCTTGCCTCAGACGCTGCCGTCTGCTATTGCTCTGTTCAAGATGCCACCCTCACTCAGCGCTTGGGTTGGGGTTCGAGAGGCCGCCAGGCGAGCCCAGGGACATCTGACGTACTCAGCGGCTTCCTCCAAGCTGGCCCCCCTCTACGCGCCCTACTCTTCCGCCTGCCGTACGTCGGGAGGCCGCCGGAATGCCTCCCACCCTCGGAGCTTCTGCCAACAAGCTAGCTCAGGGACGTCCGAAGAACTCAGGGGCTTCCTTCGAGTTGGCCCCCTCTACACGCCCTACTCTTCAGCCTGACGAACGTTGGGGCCGGCCGACCGGTTGGCTCCCGCCCGCAGCACTTCTGCGGAGGTCCGCGCAGCACTTCAGCAGGGAGACGTCCGTGGACCGCTGCTGCTTCTGAGCTGGCCCTCTCTACACCCTCGACCCTTCAGCCCGCTACCCTTTCCCCTCATCCCCCACCCCGGACGACCGGCTGGTGGCTGCAGTGGCCGTCGTGGTTTTTAACGAGGTTTTGCCTACCCTCCACGCCTCCCTTTGTGCCCCTGCGCTAGTTCGGTGAATTGTTTGGACTGTTCTCGTGTCTCTTTTACATACATTGCCTTGGCAGTCTCCCAGGACTTTTGAACTTTGCATTTGGAGCGGTATGCCATGTCAAGAATTTTTCCCCGTCCCCTCATCAATTTCACCATCGGAGTACATAACCGACACCATTTCCTAAGCATCCCTTGATCTGCGAGGGGGATCTTATGACTTGGCTGTCTTTCCTCCGGAACTTCAATGACAAGGCCATGCTTTTGCTCCAACGGTGGTTGACCTCTCCTGTGTAACGCATGTACACGGACGCTCCTCCCTTGAGTTACTGAGGGGTTCTCGGCCCGCACTTGCTTTTGGGGCGTGCACGGATGCGTGGAAACTCCACAGCATCATGTTGCTGGCACTTTTCCCCATCCTGCTTGCTCTCTAAAACTTGAGAGCGCGTTTTTCACCAACTCTTGTTTCGACTGCTTTCCGACGACCTGGCTTTGGTGCATATCCTCAACATACAATCATCCAAGGTTCCGATGACCATGTCTCGCATTCGCCACTGGGTCCTGTGTGCTTAGGGTTATAACATGCTTGTTCAGGCGCAGCATGTTCCCGGAAAGGACATCGTTTTTGGCGGATCCTCTTTCACGCCATCAACTGGCGGCCGTCTAACGCACAGCCCCAGACGCCAATTCTGTTCCGTAACCCACACATCACCTCCCACCCTTGACTCCTTGAAGGCATCCGTCAAATCCCCCTCTCCACTCAGCCCTCGCTCTGTCCATGCAGGCTTCCTACAAGCGTAAAACTCAGGCTCCCTCTACCGTTTCTGCCTGCATCTCGGCTATCGGGCGCAGCATGTTCCCAGCAGGGACAACGTTTTGGTGGATCTTCTTTCCCGCCATCAACTGGCGGCCTTCAAACGCGCCGCTCCAGACGCCAATCCTGTTCGGGAACCCACACAGCCCCTCCTACCCCGACTCCTTGAAGGCATCCGTCCATTCCCTTCTCAACTCAGCCCTCGCTCCGTCCATGCACACTTCCTACAAGCATAGCTGGGCCCTCTTCACATCTTTCGCAGTTGACTACGGCCGCAGCACATCCCTACCCATTCCACCGGATCATCTGGCCGTCTTCATTGCCTTCTTGGTTGCTAAGACCTATGCTCCCTCTGCCTACTTTCTCCATGGCACTGCTAGGTAGCAGCCCATGTATTCAGCTGTATAGTCTTAACTGATAATGAAGAAATATTTATTTTAACACGATTTTAATTTAATGTACATATGTATATGCTGACAAATTTGTGAAATAAAAAACTTGCTCACTGCAAAAAAATTTGATGGTTTATCAGCCTTTGTTGGCTATATAACTCCATTGACCACGAGTAAGTCAAGTCACGGTTTCCCTAGTTATTCGCCTTTTACGAATTGCGAAGGGAACCGTGGTGGGTCGATTCTTACCCCTACCCCACAGGGGGAGGCAAAGATGCAATGCCTTGGCTTCGCCCTCTCCTTCACAGGCGCGTTCCCTAGAGGATGGAGATTGGTGTCGACGGGCATCGAAGAGGTTCAGAAACGAGCGCTCACTGCAAGCGATTGCGAAAAAAAGAGCTTTTCTCTTGCTTGAACCTGCTTACACCATAGCTCGCCGTTAACGCTCGTCTTGGTACGTTTTTGATACTTATCGATGCGAATCGCGACCCTCTTGGGAACGTCTCGGCTGTCCACCTGTTTCTTTCAGCTCTGCACGGACCCCTGATGGACTCAAAGCCAAAATGTTTGATTGTATTGAAACTCAGAGGAAAACAGCAAAAGGGCAGGGAAAGATGTGCAACAAGTGCAACAAGACAGATGGACAGCATGGGAAGTAGTCCTACAACGTTCAGTGTCATGGAAAGAAATCTGGCGCATGCAACCCATCCGCCTTGGCTTCCTCATTACAGTGGTCTATGACTAACTTCCAACACGCTCAAACCTACTCAAATGGGGTAAGAACGCGGATCCCAGCTGCCCTCTATGCAAGAAAAGGCAAACACTGAACCACGTTCTGTCTGCCTGCTCTGTCGCATTGGGCCTGGGAAGGTATACATGGCGACACAACAGCGTGCTGGATATTTAGTGAAGGCGATAGAGACAGCTGTGGGGAAGGCCAAATAGAGCAGTTCCAATGGAACAGAAGACGGAGGAGTGGCACCATGTCAAGACTGCCAAGTATGAAGCACTGGCCAAACAACTCCATGCATCTGGCTACAGTCACCATCCTTGCAGAGGAAGTAGGAGCCAGGGGCTTCGCAGGTGCATCAGCCTTCAATGCCTGCATACGAATAGGACTCACATCAAGGCAAACCACCAGGTTCCTGAGGGAGATGGCGGAAGCGGCAGAAAGAGCCTCATGCTGGATCTGGACAATGAGAAACGCGGGCAACCAAGCCACATCCAGAACGCTCTAGCCAAAGACCACACTTCATAACTTCACACCTCCCTCCACCCCCCCTCCCTCACTCCAATATTCACAGAAGCTGTGACACCATAGGCCAACAGGCGGGCACCTGGAGTCATGACCAGGTGTGGCCCACCCCTGAGAGTGTCAGGAAGTTATAGGGCCGAAACACTTGTTGACGGGGTTTCTTCCTCTGAAGACTGTCCTGTTGGCAATGCTCCTCTCAGGAGTTTCTTTCTTCCTCTTTTAGCAGACCACTATAGTTTACATGACGTTGTATACAAAAAAATAATATGAAATCTCCAATGCAATTTGGAGAAACGTGTCACGGATGACATCAGAAGGAAAGCGGAAAATGGAGTTTGGAAAGTGGTGGAGGATAACCAGGTGTTGAGGGGTCTCAACTGCAGGGTTGGACTAAATGGAACACCCTGGCCGAGTTCAATGTTGACTGGGACAGAGGTTGCTATCTCTCGGAGTGATGGACAGACCACAAGTATGAATGTTGCTGTCCAATACCGCATTGAAGTCCTGGAGCCAACGAAGTGGGGAAAGAATTCACCAGCAAGGTGTTTCCTCATATGAAGCAGTTTGACCATTTTGCTATGTGCGGCTCCATCTCCACCGACAACGGCAAGAAACTCTCCTAATTCCCCCTTGAATGGGTTTATCCCCCCCCCGAACAGAACTCTTGGGTCAGTTGGGCTGGCTGCCGCCTGCTTTTGTTCACACATCTGTTTCTCTCTCGTAGTAATTAAATATTGCTCATATGTATTTCCCTGATAATCTGTAATAATTGGGGTGTTTGCTTGTTGCGGGGCAGGCTGCAATGGTTTGAGCCCCTAGACGGCAATGAGCGAGAGGCCGTCCCGTAACACTTGCACACTTCTGTTGATATCCGCTGATACACACAGCATAATAACTACACGATAATCGTACAGACCATTAGTAAGCCAAAACAGAACCAGATACAAAGCACAGAATACATTTATTGAAGAAACATCAATGTTCATCACTTCATGACAAACCCCCGAAAGTCTGGTCAAGTACATGCTCATCATTGTTATTCTCATTTCCCATTTCTCACTTCCTCAAAAAAGCTAAGTTTCCATAGTTTCTAGCTACAAAAACAGTACTCATCACTTCCAAAACCTCTGACCACAACTTCAGCATTCTAACTTCTCATAGCTTCCATAGCAACATTTCAGTGGCCGGGGGTGGGGGTGGGGGTGGGGGTGGGGGATGAAGGAATCAAAACAAACAGAAATCTCCACTCAACCCCTCATGACACCCACTGCAAACTTCCATGTTTCCTCTCCTTGCAACGTCTCAACACATCCACTGCAACTCAACTCCCCAACACGTCCTGTCAACAGCAGCAGCAGGCTGGAAACAAACACCAAGCAGGTCGCCTGGCCCAAGGTGCTGGAGTCCACAAAACCATTCTCTCACTTGCTTCCCATTCTGTCTCTACTGACTGAATAGTAATGGCATCATAACAAACAAAAGAATGACTGACTGAATGATTGCATGTATGAATGGAGTTATACTGCCATTGTGGGCTAAGCAAGGCCACTGACAATGAAAATCATGAGGTCTGGTTACTGAAAGAGCAAGTGGAGTCTGGATTTCTCCGTTTATATGCCTGTATGAATCGCCTATTCACATTCCAACCAACAGGAGTGCATGGCTTTACAATGAACAATCTGAAAAACTACTTTAGGTTACATTCCTGACTCTTCTGAAGGGCATCAAGTTTGATAATGCATGGGGTAATAGAACACACACACACACACACACACACACACACACACACACAGGCAAGATGAGAACTTCTGACAAAGTTGTACATTCAGTAATAACTTGTTGAGGATCTTGGTGAGTCTATGCCAAAAACGGTGGCTTTGGACTGACATTGTAGGGTCACAAACATTACAATCTCTGGTGCATGAAGCTACATTTTGTACAGTAGTTTTCCCTGCACACCCTTCCTTCTGTCCAGTCTGATTCACATTACATCACCCCTCCTGTCTGTCTATCTGTCTTGATTGTGGCTCTGTCTGTCTGTCTGTCTGTCTGACACACAAATTAGTGGTCTGTCTAGTTCTAATGAAAATATCCTTGATGCCAAATGCGCAGAGCCTGTGGCAAAGACAACTGGGTCCAAATCAATTAGTCCAACACACATGCACACACACACACATGCACACAACATCACACACGTAGAGTTGCTGGAGGCCTCAACCCATGAGACGCTGGATGTGTTCATAGCCAGCCTGCAGCAGGAAGCGGAGAGTGGAACTGGATGCCAAGGGACCCAGCTCCTCTGCTGTCAGCAGTTGCTCCAGGGGAGGCAGGTACTCCAGCAGATTGCAGCCTGCAGTGCAACAAGCATGGGGTGTAATACATCACAACTATAGACAGCCATGTAGCACATCATGACATAGGTCACACCTACAGAGAGCCAAGTATCACAGCTTAGGGACTATCAGAGCAATGATGGTGTTGCAGAGATCACTTTATAGAGAGCCATTCAATTCACCAGGAAAACAAAGGTTTTGGTGGTGTTACATAAGTTACACCTACAGACGGTAGACTGAGAAACAGCAGAACATGGGGTTGGTGTTACAGAAGTCAAACCTACAGGCAGTTACACCATACACTATTGGGTCTACCACAGAGTTCTTGGTCCAACAGATGTCTACTGCATCCACCTGATGATGACGATGATGACGACGACGATGATGATGATGATGATGATGATGATGCCTATTTCCTTTACACTGGAATCCTGTCAAGGCTCTGGAGAACCAAAGCTTTTTCAGGAGACCTGTGATCTGCTCAATTAGAGTGTTGTTTCAGAGAGGTATTAGTATTTTCCAGAGACTGTCTCAGAGTTTCATTTCATGTATGCAGATTTTTTATGCCCTGATCAGTAAAGGACCAGTGGTAATGCTTGGAGCTCAAGCTTTAAGTCCTGGTGACTACACCTTTTCTCCAGTGATTTGTTGTTTGTGGGTAAATAATTTCATCTCTTCAGACCTGATGTTTCCATGATGATGGCAATGACAGCTGTTGTCTGCCAATGTAGGCAGTCTTCCTGATACCACCACCAGTTCTGTTTTCACATTTCTTCTTAGGTAATGAGGAAACTGGTCATAGTAGGCAAAGGAACAGACCAGCTGAGAGAGAGAGAGAGAGAGAGAGAGAGAGAGAGAGAGAGAGAGAGGGAGAGAGAGAGACAGACAGACAGACAGATTGCATGCACACACTCAGACACTGAGACAGAGAGAGCATGGGAAACTGAGTACACAAATTCTACCTTCAGTGAAGGCCAGGTCGATGGTTTTGAAGAAGACAGTTTCCTTGACAGCTGCCAAAGGGTCACTGGTGTGGATGCCTGACCAGCTGGAGAGAAGACAACAATTCCAAGCCTCAGTCTTTCTACTAGAAATTTTCACAAGCAGTGAAATACTCATAACCAGCACCCACCATTCAAAAAGCATCGACAGGTAGAATGCCTTTTGTTTTCTGTACAGTGTGTGGAGGTCCTTTTCATGATCAGCACTTGAATTTTCTCACAGGATGAAAAAAAGCAGTATTGTATTGCATTGTATTAGACTGAAAATCTACCTGCAATTCCCAACAAGGTGCATAGGAACACTTGTTTTCAGATGTACTGAAGAAGATGGCAAAGACAGCTCAAGGTTCTTTAGTAGCACCATCTTTTCCACAAAAACAAACAACTTGGATAACATGAAGGTGAAGTTTTTTTGCCTACACAGCTTTGTCCATATGCACAGCCTGGCCATTAAGAAGACAAGGAGAACAGAGCCATGCTTACTCATCCCGGAGCAGAGCCCGACACCAGATGTGCATCTGTAGCTTCCCATAGTCTGAACTGGAGTCAGCCTGAAAGAAAAGACACATCCATTACGTCAGCTTCACAGCAACATCAGAAACAAGTTGGTTAGACTGTGTTGACAGTCCCTGTGTTGTCATGTCTCATCTGTCAAGTCTGCCTGTTTTAAAGCAGCAAAAAAGTTGACTGAGACGTATCTGCAAGTCACTCATGCCTGGCAGCCATGTTAAGAACAAACCAGAACAGCAAGTCTCAAATGACTCAAATGTAAATGTTCAGAGGCACCATCAAGCTACAGTCAGAATTACAATATTTCACTGATAGCTGTAGAGGACCATAATGATGCTCCACTCCTCAGCAATGCAGCGACCCCATGAAGCAGTTAATAAAAGCATCATTAGTCACTGTGAAACAGTTCATACTATCAAAATGCAGAGCTTCAGTTTCTTGGGCTGCATATTTTCAAAGACACTGTCAAAACTGGCCAAACTTATTACAGCTACAGGTGAGATGGGCATCTAAATGACCAGTAACAGATCACCAGGGGTTTCATCCCATGGGGAGAAGGACCTTGACAAAGATGTAGTCTTGTTACAAGAGCTTTAGTGTTGTGTCAAACAGGAAGGAAAGGTTGTGTCACAGAAGGAGGGGTTCTGTTTCAAAGGAAGTATCCTGCCACAGGAGAAATTGAGGGCCTGCCTAAGTACAACTCTCTCAAAGAAGAAGAGGTCATGTTAGAGGGTGCAGTTCACAGATCAAGAGGAGTTCTCATAGACAGAAGAACCCATTGCTGGTGAAGGTCAGGGTCTGTCACATATTTGGGGTGGGGGGTGGGGGGGGTTGGTGGGTGGGGGGAATGAAGTCTATCATAGAAGAGGAGGTCATATCGTAGGAAGAGGGGGTCATGCCAAAAGAGAAAATAGGGTGAAGCTAAAAAGATCAAGCGGTCTTCTCACCTTGTCAATGTACTGCAAGAGGTCCATGGCTTTTTTGAATTCATACTCCGATGCATGGGGGTTTCTAGAACCTATGTACAGCTGCACAGAAACACAGAAAGCAGTCTGAATGGCTGAGCAATTGTCAATCTTCTCCATTATTAAACTATTCAGTAATCTTCAGTCTTCTCTATTATTATTATTATTCTGTAACGTTCACTGAAGAAGGGCGTGTGCCCGAAAGACTTTGATTTTGGTGTTTGTCGTGTGTTTGTTTTTTATTGATAGTCTTCTCTATTACTGAAATATTTAGTAATCTTCATTCCATTTATACCATTTAATAACCATCCAGCAAGCATCTCTACATTTCTATCACAATCTTTAGAATTGTGTTTACTAAATCTGTTGTCTGCATTTGAACATCATGACTTAACCCTTGGAGTGTGCTGGCTGAGTGCCACAGTCCGAATTTTTTGGCCACTTGACAGCACCTTCACTAAGCTCACTCTCTATTAGTTCTATCCCAACCAATGAGAGCACAGCACACATCAGAACCAGTCTGCCATCAATGCCAATGCACTTGGAGAGTGCTTTTTTGTGGTTACCACGGCACTCCACATCCAAGGGTTAAAAAAGGAAATAATTCATTAACAAAGGAGATGAAGCTTGATCCGAACAAGAGAAAACGAGAGAGGGGAAAGGCTAAATGAAGAATAGGATAGCATCTGTTGTTAACTTCAAAATGTTCGTGACCACAGCTGGGAGAAATGTACCAATGAAAATACTACTTTAAAATGAATTAATGCATTAATAAATGAGGAATTATGACCCATAAGCCTTTTAGTCTATTGACTACAATATCACTGGAGACATTAGAGTAACAACAAGTCTTGTCCTGGTTTCCCTGGTTAATTTTGCCTTTTACAATCGAAGTGGAGTGGGTCTATTCATAGCTTCAATCCACAGGGGGATTAGACAGATATAATAGTGGAAAGGAAACAAACTTGACCTCAATCAGTTCCTCTGGGGTCAGGACCTTCATGTTTTCAGGGTCAAGACCGATATCCTGACAAGAAAATGAAAACACCATTCAACCACAAAAGTGCAGGAGGACATTCAATACACAGCATTATAAACACAGCAGGTGGCGGAGCTGGGGGCTAGTGGAGAAAGTGGACAGCTGCAGCAAATGGAGGGCTGGGGGTGGGGGATGCAGCGGAATTTAAAGAGGGAAGGTGAAGGTGGAGAATGGCATGGAAGTGTAGACAAAGGGAGTAAGAGGGGGGTTGGGGAAGGAGGGGTGGGTGGGGTGTTGATAGAGCAGGGGCAACTTACTGAGAAAAAGAAGCAGCTGTGAGTCCTAGGAGCTTATTTTCTTCAGACTCCTTTCATATGGACTGATGAAAAACCCATTTTGGTCCCCTCCCCCCCTTTCAGTAAGAAATTGTTAGGCATGTGAAACAAAATGTGAAAATCCAAGCATGGAAGAGAGATGGGGGTTCCAGTCGGTAACGTTTCCATTTCACTGTTGACCTGCATGATCCTGGATGGACCGTTCTATTATGAGCTATTCTCCTCTTTTGTCATGGCATCCTTCACTTAGCAGGACCCAAAAGTGAGTCTTGAGGACATCCTGCTTTGTCTGCATGGGCATAGCAACCTCTTCATAATCAACACACAAAATGGCTGTTATTTCCTAGAAATATTTCAGATCCTGAGTGGAGGCACGAAGTAGGGAGTGGAAACAGGGTGTGCAGTGACGAACAGGAAGCCATGTGGAGTTGGCACAGTGTGATAAGCTGCAAGTCACTGTATTCAGTCCCATGCAATGACTTGCACATCATTCGGTCCAGGGCAGCCACTTACAGGTCTCACCCACTGGGTTCCTCATGCAGTCAGCAAGTATCAGCAACTCGATGGATGGACAGTCATGGCACCAATGCACTGCTGTAGGCAATCCAACAAGTATAGGGATGACTCACCTCCAGCACTGATGCAGGAACCTGCTCCTGATGCAGAATCAGACTGAGCTCCTCGTTGATAGCTGTCATACAGAAATGGCAGTGTTAACACACAATGTCAGGACAGATGGAAACTTCATAACAAGAAAAGAAACATGCAAGGGAATGAGTGATGAGAGAGCAATAAGGGAGGGCAGACAGACAGACAGACAGACAGACAGACAGACAGACAGACAGACAGACAGACACATACACACACATTTGTGAGTTCATGTGTGGTCTCTCTCTCTCTCTCTCTCTCTCTCTCTCTCTCTCTCTCTCTCTCTCTCTCTCTCTCTCTCTCTCTCACACACACACACACACACACACACTCAGACAGACACACACATGCACGCATGGACACACACACACATACACACACCTTCAATGATGATTCCAACATTTCCAGGAGGATGTTCATCTGCCAGGGCTGCCAGCTTGCTCAAACTCAGCATGGTCTGCAAACACAGTGAGCTCTTTCTAAACCCTTACTGCAATTACCACTGTAGACTTGCAGTTATTCCCAAATCTCCTCTCACTTCTTCATCCTTACATTAATTACACCAAAGTCAAACAAAGTGACAACAAAACTTTCAACAATGCACTGAATTCCTAAATTAAACAATTCATAAGGAAAATGTTTTGACAACATCACAGATAACAAGAAGGGCAAAGCCCATACAACTCACATGCTTGACCTTGACCTTTATATGACCTTGACCTTCAGGTGACCTTCAAGGTCAAGGTCAAACAACTAAACCTACCAATGACATCATCCACAAAGAAATGCTTTACACATTTTCCCTACCAAAATACATGTGACCTTGACCCAAGGTCAAGGTCATCCAAGGTCATGCAACACAAAGCTGTTAATTCAAGACATAGGAAGCACAATGGTGCTTATTGGCACTTTCTACCATGAGATATAGTCACTTTTAGTGGTTCACTACCCCATTTTGGTCACATTTCATAAGGGTCAAAGTGACCTTGACCTTGATGATATGTGAACAAATGTGTTCATGATGAAAGTATAACATGTGCCCCACATAATTATTAAGTTTGAAACAGTTATCTTCCATAGTTCAGGGTCAAGGTCACTTCAAAATATGTATACAATCCAACTTTGAAGAGCTCCTGTGACCTTGACCTTGAAGCAAGGTCAACCAAACTGGTATCAAAAGATAGGGCTTGCTTTGACCTATATACCACTTGTAGCTAAGGTTGCCATTCTCAATAACGTGGGAGAAAATTTGGAAAATGTGAAAAATGACTGTTTTTGAGACCACATTTATGGCTCCTGTGACCTTGACCTTGAAGCAAGGTCAAGTCACTATGTATGTTTTTTGAGGCCTTGTCATCATACACCATCATGCCACATTTGGTGTTGATAGACTTAATAGTCTCCGAGAAAAATCCAACGTTTAAGTTTTTTACGCCCGGACGGACGGACGGACGGACGGACGCCCGGACGGACGGACGGACGACACGGCTCAGTACATAGACTCACTTTTGCTTCGCATGTGAGTCAAAAACCAAAACCAAAACCTACTCACTTATGCCTAACACTAAATATCACAAGCAAGTGCAGTCCAGTAAAAAGAACTAAAGCAAAATGCCCTTGCACTGTTCCACCTGGCATGTACTGATATTCCAGTTTGACTTTATCGTGTTTATTTGAATGCACCCCCCCCCCCCCCCCCCCCCCCGAGCTCTCTTGCTTGAGTACACGATCAGCCCCTCAGCCTCTATGCCTTGTTGAAACCATGTCTTTTGACAGGCAGAGATAGGTGAGCATGCTTTGGGGCTGGATGATGTGCGAGGCACAGTGTCGTGGTTCTACCCCTGGGACAGGAAGAATCTGGGTTTATTAAAATATATAGACAATATTATACTGGCTGCAACCCTGTGTCATAAATCTGCCCATGCATGTAATTCTGTGAAGAGTATGAAACTACCTGGAAAGCAGGACGGCTGACGGTCTTCAGAGGAAGATTCCCCGTCTTAAAGTGTTTCGGCCCTGACTTCCTGTGTGAATGATATTTGGTGAACATCTACAATGCACCTACCCTTCTGTATGACTGCATTAGCTTTGGTTCAACGTCTACAATGTGCCAAAGCAAAAACAAGAAGTACTCACATGAACTTCCCTTCCCTTCGCACTTATCTTGAATGCACAATTATAGGCATCCCTAAACCTAATGGACCACCATCACCACTCTGGCTAACAGTGGCAAGACCTGTTCATGAACTTTAACTAGGACCCCAAATGACAGTTCCCAAATTGTTGTCTGTGAGGCTTGTGGGCTTCTACCTCTGCCTCCATTCTATTTCTGATAAGCTGTGCAAGTTGGCCAAGACAGCACAACAAGCTGATGTAAGAAGTAAGTCAACATAAAAATCAAATGAAGGGGCTTAATCATCATCCGTCAACAATGAATGAATGAATGAATGAATAAATGAATCAACAAATGAATGAATGAGGCCTTTGTGGGGCATGCAAGGCCTCTGAGTACAAAAATCACCAAGCAGTTAGGGCAAGAGTAAGTGAGGCTTCAATTTCCCTCATTACTTGCCTTTAGCAGTCATGCAAGGTGACAGTGTGGGTCTATTCTGACCCCCAACCCACAGGGGGTCAGTCACCCTTTAGCACTTGCCTTTTTCCTTGCAAGGAACTCCTCTTCCACTCTGGCCAGCTCCTTCAGTGTCTCGTGAGCCTGGCAAAGGCAGCAAAGAAACTGCATTCAGACTGGCCACTGGCTTCAAGTCACAAGCACAGAAACAGCACCATCACTCATTTCAAATTTCAAATATGTGACCCAGGGCCACAAAATGAGTGATAAGTCGCGAGGACAAAACTGAAGGGGCAGTCTATTTAGAGGTATAGGTCAATGTGGTGCATTTTTAGTTTTAGTCATTTTCAGATGTGTTTACACATACTGCACACCATATCCAGGTCTTAGACTGAAATTTCATCTCTAAAGTGGAGAAAGTTGATGTTTATTAACATTGATCATCGAAACAAAGGATGCAAAAAGTCTAATTAGAATGAGGCATTCTGATATATCATAGATAGATAAGTACAGTTATGAATTATTTATAGCACTTTTCTGATAAAAGTTGATTGTCGGTTGCTTTGCAGAGGTAGTTTGATGCCTTTAGTTGCAGTATGCCAAGTTTCATGCTTATTAATGTATGGTTGCTATGGTAAATGAAGAGTATTTTGTCCCCATACTTTGACGTCGTTTTTAATCAGAATTCTTGTGTTACTACCCTCTTACTGCAAATGGCCATCCTTAGTAATAGAGGTAGAAGAATGATTTTGGTATCAATAGAAAGCTCTGTTGCTGGGCTTTAAATTGATACCAAAACCTCAAAATATGGAGAAAATACCCGACTTATCACTCATTTTGTAGTGCCGGGTCACATATAGGAGCAGCACTATCACTGATTACAAACAACAAGTGCCGAAACAGCACCATCACTGATTTCAAACTACAAGTGCAGAAACAGCACCATCACTGATTTCAAACTTAAAGTATAGAAACAGCACCATCACTGATTTCAAACTACAAGTGCAGAAACAGTACCATCATTGATTTCAAACTTTAAGTGCCAAAACAGCACCATTACTGATTTCAAACTTCAAGTACAGAAACAGCACCATCACTGAATTCAAATTTAAAGTATAGAAACAGCACCATCAATGATTTCAAACTACAAGTGCAGGAACAACACCATCATTTATTACAAACTTTAAGTGTCGAAACAGCACCATCACTGATTTCAAACTTCAAGTATAGAAACAGCACCATCAATGATTTCAAACTACAAGTGCATGAACAGCACCATCATTGATTTTAAACTTTAAGTGTCGAAACAGCACCATAACTGATTTCAAACTTCAAGTGCTGAAACAGCACCATCACTGATTTCAAACTTCAAGTGCTAAAACAGCACCATCACTGATTTCAAACTACAAGTGCAAAAGCAGCACTATCACTGATTTCAAACTACAAGTGCAAAAGCAGCACTATTACTGATTTCAAACTACAAGTGCAAAAGCAGCACTATCACTGATTTCAAACTACAAGTGCAGAAGCAGCACTATCACTGATTTCAAACTACAAGTGCAGAAGCAGCACTATCACTGATTTCAAACTACAAGTGCAGAAGCAGCACTATCACTGATTTCAAACTACAAGTGCAGAAGCAGCACTATCACTGATTTCAAACTACAAGTGCAGGAACAGCACCATCACTGATTTCAAATTTCAAGTGTTGAAACAGCACCATCACTGATTTCAAACTTCAAGTGCCGAAACAGCACCATCACTGATTTCAAACTTCAAGTGCTGAAACAGCACCATCACTGATTTCAAACTACGTGCAGAAGCAGCACCATCACAAACTTCAAGTCACACTTAAAACAAGGAAACAAGCCCAAGTACTTTTCTCTCCTACTTTAACTGTGAAACTTTTACCACCTTTACACTTGATGCACCAAAAGGGTCGAGAAATTCCACTGTCGGACCAACTCAGGGACTTGAATTACCTCAGATGTGTCTCCACAGCTACAGCAGACCACAATAAAATTGTCCTCCCTATTCAATTTCCTGTCTATATGCAAGTCAATGTCTACACAATCACAGACATGAATACATGAAGAATGAAATCTCTCCATGGCAACGCATGATGACTGGTGCATCCAGAATACAACTGCTCCAGAGTCACACCTTGCTTACAAGCAGGATACAACCACATCTGGCTGCTAGAAAATAAAATCCAGTGCAATGCTTTTCACTCATACATTCACTGAAAAATGCTTCTCGTCCATCAATGCAGTCAAACAAACATGGTGAGGGCTGGGAAAGGTTCTGTACCCGAGTCAGAGGATGGCACTGACCTGTGTATAGTTCCCAGTGCCAATGTCATGCAACCAGCTCAGGTATCGCGTGTTGTCGGCCTCAAGGAATTGTCGCAGCTCGGCTTGGCGACTTGCCTGTACTGCCAGCAACTTGCCCCGCTTGCCTAGACACAGAACAGACAGTCATAGAACCTGCCTGGACCACAGTCACACAGTCTGTGCAGACAGTAAATACACGGTACAGTCTGTATGGACATAAACACTCTGTCACACTGTATGGACATAAACACTCTGTCACACTGTATGGACATAAACACTCTGTCACACTGTATGGACATAAACACTCTGTCACACTGTATGGACATAAACACTCTGTCACACTGTATGGACATAAACACTCTGTCACACTGTATGGACATAAACACTCTGTCACACTGTATGGACATAAACACTCTGTCACACTGTATGGACATAAACACTCTGTCACACTGTATGGACATAAACACTCTGTCACACTGTATGGACATAAACACTGTCACACTGTATGGACATAAACACTGTCACACTGTATGGACATAAACACTCTGTCACACTGTATGGACATAAACACTCTGTCACACTGTATGGACATAAACACTCTGTCACACTGTATGGACATAAACACTCTGTCACACTGTATGGACATAAACACTCTGTCACACTGTATGGACATAAACACTCTGTCACACTGTATGGACATAAACACTCTGTCACACTGTATGGACATAAACACTCTGTCACACTGTATGGACATAAACACTCTGTCACACTGTATGGACATAAACACTCTGTCACACTGTATGGACATAAACACTCTGTCACACTGTATGGACATAAACACTCTGTCACACTGTATGGACATAAACACTCTGTCACACTGTATGGACATAAACACTCTGTCACACTGTATGGACATAAACACTGTCACACTGTATGGACATAAACACTGTCACACTGTATGGACATAAACACTCTGTCACACTGTATGGACATAAACACTCTGTCACACTGTATGGACATAAACACTCTGTCACACTGTATGGACATAAACACTGTCACACTGTATGGACATAAACACTCTGTCACACTGTATGGACATAAACACTCTGTCACGCTGTATGGACATAAACACTCTGTCACACTGTATGGACATAAACACTGTCACACTGTATGGACATAAACACTGTCACACTGTATGGACATAAACACACCATCTTACAGTTTGTATGGACAACAAACATGTTGTCACACAGGTTCTATGGACCGTAAATACACCATCACACTATGGCAATAAACACACCATTATATAGTCCATACAGGCAACACACTGCTATACTGTATGGACATAAACACATAGTCTCTATGGATGGCAAACACCCTCACACTGTCCTTATGGACAACAGTCTCACTGCCACACCAGGTTATATCAAACATTCCAAGCAACAACAGAAATAACCAAGTAAATGTAGGCTGCAAAGAAGATTAACCTTTTTCCTGCTCAGATGGTGAAACTATAATACATGAATAGGCTGCTAAAATTCAGAGAGGTAAGTTGTGAGTGCAGCTGTCCTGAGAAAAGTATGCCCATTCTCAGTCTCTGGGGAAACAAACACCTGAAAATGGCAATACAATGGAAACTTCTTGAGTAGAACCATACTGACCACTCCCATGCTTGGACTATAGTTTGATGGTAGGTGTACAATGCACAGGAAAGGGTTCAGCTTTTTACAGCAGCCAAGAAGATCACTTTCCCAGCAGTATTTACAGAGAGAGAGAGAGAGAGAGAGAGAGAGAGAGAGAGAGAGAGAGAGAGAGAGAGAGAGAGAGAGAGATGGAGGGTAAACCTGTAAACCTCAATTTTTTTCTCTCCATGTTTTGGTTTCAACTATGTAATTTAAACAATAGCACACACACCCCTACACACACACACACACACACACACACACACACACACACACACACACACACACACACACACACACACACACACTTTTCTTATGCATTCTAGTGAACCATGAGTGAAAATTCAATAATAAAAAGCCCAAGCAAGCAACTCAAGTCTCCATTAAGTATGTGATGGAATTGAGGAATGCATGAGTGGTTTAAGATTGAATGGGACAATCAAGTGAGTCTTTAACACATGAATTTCAGAGTTCACTACCATACATCTCCCAACAGTAGTTCTGAAGTTTACTAAGTGAGTTGGGTTCAAATTTGATCAAACTGATGCCTCCCAACTCCAGAGGAACAATTGTATAATTCTATATCCAAGCTGTTCATCATCCACAATTGATTAACATAACATGATAATGAAGATTTGTCTGGATGAGATGCTCCTGCATAAGTTGAGTTTGAAATCTGATCAGCCTGAAACATAAGATGCACATAAAGCTGGGTTTTAGTGCAGATACTTGATACAAGTCTGACAATGTCCATGTTTGATGCATGCTGCAGTATGAAGACTACACCCTCTCAACTTATTCTCACAGGTGGATGCAATGAGAACACTGCTTCACTGCACTAGTGATCATTCCTGGAAGAAGGAGGCAGACAAGCCAGCCTGTCATTATTCTGACCAGATGAAAGCTAAACCAGGGAAGGATCAGTAATGCATGTTTCCAATGTCCTGTCTCCAGCACATAGTGTCTGATTGGTGTCTGCATAAAGACTACTTAGCTCCAACTGCCTGCCTTCTGTCCAACCAACTCTGTTAAACTTCCCATGCAGATTTGTGTTAGAGGGCATCAGTCTCTCCATATACCAGAGAAAGGTCCAGTAAGGTGATATGGGACAGCAGCCCAAGCATTCTCTCCTGGAGCTGACACCTGTGCATACCAATCCTCAACAACTCCACATTAAGAACGCTGAGAACCAGATGGTCAATAATCCCCAGGCATGGCCACAATCTGCTAGAATCATCCAAGATACAATATGCTCAGCTCACCACTATTCAGTTTCCTTGGCACATAGAGCTTGTAACCATTTATCAAGCTAACTTGGCACACACATGCGAACATAACAAACTTTTTTGTAACATAACCTACTTTTTTGCAGAGTAATTCCAACAGTTAAAATTATTCACTTTCAGACACAATCATGTTGGATATATCACAGTCACATTAACAGAACATTTGGCTCCCTTTGACCGACATTGTTTAGGAAATCCATTTCTTTTTTTACTTCTTTCATGTGGAGCTGCTGCCCTTCCAATTTGAAAAAAAAGTCAACAAACTAATGAACAAATTAATCTCAATTGCAAGCATTTCATTTTAAGCCCCTCCATTGCTTTAAATATCACCACATTGCTCTCTCATCACTCAACCCCTTTCTTTTCTTAGCGTGAAGTTTCCATCTGTCCCTGGCTGCGGATCATAGCGCCTGGCGCTCGGCGGCTGCCCAGGGTGTGGCGGCTTTAGAGGAATGGTGCCTGCAGAGGTTGGACAGCAAGTGTGCTGCACGTTAAGAGAGAAGGATGGACCCTACTTCTGCTGTTGCATGCCCAGAGTACAGTCACTCATGTGCATCGCAGTTTGGGCTGCAATCCCACCTTCAGAGTCACTGAGGTCATCATCCAAGTGTGTGTGTGTGTGTGTGTGTGTGTGTGTGTGTATGTGTGTGTTTGTGCGTGTATGTCTGTGTGTGTGTGTCTGTGTGTGTGTCTGTGTGTGTGTGTGTGTGTGTGTGTGTGTGTGAGAGAGAGAGAGAGAGAGAGAGAGAGAGAGAGAGAGAGAGAGAGAGAGAGAGAGAGAGAGAGAGAGAGAGAGAGAGAGAGAGAGAGAGAGAGAGAGATTTTCTAAGGGAAATTCACGAACTACGCATAGCTGTCTTACATTCAGAGAGAGAGAGGGGCAGGTAGGCAGACTCACAGACAGGCACATACATATACATACATACATACATACATACATACATACATACATACATACACAGGTGCTGACGCAAAGGCTAAACGTTGAGGCATGTACGTATACACTATACAGGCGTGAGCCCTGAACTTAAACGTCACGCTCTCCTACTCATCGTTCATAACAAAGGGACGCGACTATGTTAACATTTTTATCGTCTGGGATTTCTCTGAGAAATCTATGTGTTTTCTTTAACTTTTCGTGCATTGTTAATGGGGTTTTTGGTTCAAAAATAGCCAACCGTCGATGCAACAGTGTCGTTCGTCAAGATGGAGATGAGGTTTATCAAAACGAAGATTCAGATTATGACCCAGAGTTACGAAAATCATCATCAGATTCAAATCGAGAAGAATCTGAAGGTGATGTTGATTCGCCTAGCAATGTAAACATTAAGCTGTTTATTTTTCTATTTTACATCTAACACAATAGACTTATGAAAAGAGCAACAGAAGCGTTGTCAAATTATAACACACACACCACACACCCCCACTCCCCTCGTCCATGCCTGTCAAGACTGATGATGGATGATAGACTAGACATCGGCACTAAATGAGCATTTCCCATTCAAAATCAAATGTAGGATAATGAAATCGTTTCTCGGAAAACGAACTGCCACGCGATATTGCGCAACAATGCAAATATTTTAGTTTGCAGTCCATGACATACGACAACATTTGCGGAAAATAAGTTTCTCGCATTGTAACCCTTACTTATCACAACGACAGACAACTATGAGGAGCCCTGAGGGGCTCGATGTCTCCCGCAGATTGATTTTCAAGATCTCCCGGTGGCATGTAAGTGCTGAATGGGGCTGACTGTGCGAGTGCTACTGGAGCAGGCTCCAAGAGAGAGAGAGACACACACACACACACACACACACACACACACACACACACACACACACACACACACATTGGAGTTTTACGGCCTATCATCCTTTCTAAGTAATGATCATGAAAATCACTTGAGCTGGTTAGAGTAAGAGAGCAAGTCCCAAATTTCCTGACTTATTCATTTTGTATGAATCGCATTGAAGGATGCAGTAGATCTATTCCTACCCTAACCTACAGGCGGCTGAGACCAACAGACGAAGTACTTGTTGCGAGCTCTTCTTATCGAAAATTGACTATCTCGTCACGGGGGGCACTTACTATTGGCTGCCTATCAATGCACGATCATGAGTTAGACTAATTCAGGCCACGTGTTTGTACTGGCAAAGAGAGAAAACGCACAGGGGGGTGGACGGTAGCATATTCTAGAAAACTATGAGAGAGAGAGAGAGAGAGAGAGAGAGAGAGAGAGAGAGAGAGAGAGAGAGAGAGAGAGAGAGAGAGAGATTGATTGTCTTTATTGGGGTCGACGACCCAAGCAGTTAGAAATACATAATTTGGTAAATGTGATATGATACATAGAATTACATTTTAAAACGTCTCATACTTCACAAGTCACGGCTGTAAGAAACACTACACACATCCTCCTGCCTGCAATGCGCAATACAAGACTTAAAAACAATCTGTATCAAAATAATATATATTAAAATATTCTTTTCGTGGGGCGGGGGGGGGGGGGGGGGGGGGGGGGGGGGGGAGGGGAGGGGAGGGAGGGAGAGAGAGAGAGAGAGAGAGAGAGAGAGAGAGAGAGAGAGAGAGAGAGAGAGAGAGAGAGAGAGAGAGAGAGAGAGAGAGAGAGAGAGAGAGAGAGAGAGAGTGAGAGTACATACTAGCTATGCTCTCTGACAGTTTCTGCCAGCAGTGTCACGAAGGCACATTTTCTCCAGCACTATTCATCTAGACAACTGTAGAGGAGTATGAGGTGGACGATAGGGAAGGTGGAAATTTCTGAAATGCAGGCTGTTGGATGCAGTATGCCTCTACAGTAAGCCACAAGTTCAGCTCCTAAAATGATTGCAGCTTTGCAGTCTCAAACGTGTGGAGTAGATGCGAAATGATAAAGCTGACAGGGCCAGGATAACGGAGCAACTGTCTAGAAATGGAGCACTTCATGAGGCAATTCACAGGTGAATTAGTCTATCATTGGCGACGGCAACCTTCGCACAACCATATATATATCTCTATAGAACCACAAACTCTCACCGAGTTGACAAATGAACACAGGGCAAATGACACGGCAATTACACTTTTCCAAGTTTTCGCGACACTGTAAGTTAAGTCCACAGTGACATACACTTGTGAAAAATAACATCAAAATTGTCCTGATGTAGCCCGATGCTCTGTAAATATCGAGCAGCGAATCAGAGGCATGCTTCTTCCAAAGACGATGGAGAGATTGGTCCACTTATTCAAGTAGAACTCAATTATTTGTCATGTCACGAGATAAATCAGCATTTTGATTTTCTATTCGTCCCAGTGAAAGCAACATCATTTTCCCCACGTGACTATTCTATGCATGTGCCCGCCTATAGATCCCGAGATGGGATAATTTTGTTTATCTTGCTCACATACTTCATACGTAGATGTAAATCAGTAAATGTCCAACTTAGGGCTTAGCAAGTGATCAGCCACTCCATTAGATTTCGGGTCGTAATTATAAATTAATTAAATCACAGCTCACACCTTTCAAAAAATCTTCGTCCTGGCTAGATGTGTGTTTCTCTTGGTAGATTCAGTCATAGAAGACGGACGTTTTCAAAACATGAAGTCGTGCTGATTTCAAATAGAGCGGACATTTGAAAATGCCGGTTACATCAACGTTACGCAAAGGTTGTTATGGGACGCATTTGTTACTCAAGCGGCTAGCCTCGAGGGCGAGCGCGACATAACGGCCGATCATCAATCAGCACGGCGGAGGTCCGAGATCATTCTAGTCCACTAGAGACTTCGCCTAATGACTCGGGTTCACAGAATGGTCCGAGATAACATGGCCGCGTCCTGGCACGAGAGTCAGTGAAGTAGTTGGCGACATACGAAATAACTGACGATACATACATAACATAGCAGTTTTTCATTTGATAGAACTCATCATGGTGTCATATCGAAGGGCACGGGAACTTTTTCAACGAAAAAAAGCAGCCAGGGTTCAATTGTAGACAATTTTGTCGAAAATGTTGTGCCTGAATTTAAATCTCAGTGAAGGAACCATTTATTTTGGAGAAAGGAAAACAGCAAAAGACAGACAAAACTGCCTGAATTTGACTACTGCACACTGTGTCCTCATTAAGTTTACAAGAGTACTTTGTAAGGTCGGAGCAGCTTGTTGTCCCCTCAATTGGAATCCCTGGCCGCTGGGCTTAAAACCCCCCCACCCCCCAAAAAAAAACCTCCCACATCTGAATGCATTGTTAACTCAATGGAAACACACCAAGATTAAACTCGCTTTTTGATAGGTCGACCCGTGGCAATATAGCGAGTACACTCATGATGCACAAGATACATTCTGTGGTCAAATCTCTAATGGTATCAGGGAGGCAAATCTCAACGGAATACAAAGTAGAACTAGAAGCATCTCTCCACATATCTGTCTATTCCTGAATAATAATGAAGCGTTGAGGATGCCAATCCATAAATAATTTGATAAAGTGCTCCTACAGAGAGATTTACAATCATGGCAACGTCAGGGCCATTTCAAACTTTGCAACTTGGAGACAATGTTGAATTTGTTTACAATTCTGCTGTCGAAGAGAATGTGGTGGTGGGCAAAGAAGGATATCATCACGATTCAAATGTGACTGTTGATTCAGGCAGTGATAGAGAAAGCAAAGACAGTGAAGAGATCGGTAGAAAAATCAATGTTAAACAACAACATATTAGGATAGGCATCATACACAGTGATATGGAAGAACGGGACTCTAGTAATGAATGGGTTACCTATGAAGATTATTCTGGTGATAATTTTGATGAATGGGTGAGAAGCATGCATAGTTCTCCACTCACATGCCATTCACAGGTGATCATGGCCTATGAGCAGAGCTGGGAGTGCGTTCTTCACAGTTTACATGGCAAACCATATCATGAAGCCAAGGACTACTACTAAAGGACGTGCACAGCGTGATTCCTGACTTCGCTAGCGGAGGCCAGTTTTCTTGAGGCTCCGCAGTCCCCTTGTTCTATTTTTAGCCGCAATTCGGCGTAGGAGTTTGGAAGAACTTTTTAAAATGTAATACAATGTTTTTTTAACAAGTATACACTTTAGTCACATCGAAGATTGTTTTAGATATCACACTGAGAGTATTTATGTATTAGATTCTTCCCTAGCGAACATTTTAAATTCAGTTGAGGTGGTGCAAAGTACGCACTATGTTGCCTTGTCGCAAGGTTACAACCGGACAAGAGTGCATTGGTCTACCATGATGGCGGCGATTCTGAGTTGAACATTCTTGTTTACCAAGTGTTTTGCTGTTTCTGTGCCTTCAAAATGCCTAATAAGTGTGGTGTGGTGAACTGCAAAGGAAATTACAACGAGAAGAATAAGTGCCGTGTGTTTAGACTGCCAAGAGACGAGTCTGAGAGACAGAAGTGGCTGGTTGTGCTCCCTCCACGTGAACATTTTGTTTTAGACCCAGCGAAGTTCTTCATCTGTGAAAAACATTGGGGACTCAATCCTCCTATGGTAACATTGCCTGGTGGTGCCACACGGCCTGCGATTCCTCCTTGTGTTTTTAATGTGCCGACATCGTGCCTGCCCACGCCCAAACCTTCACCTCGTCCGGCGAAAGACGAAGACAAACAATTGAGGCACTTTCTTCAAAAGGATACCATCTCTTCACTGGCCTCATTCAATCCCGAGAAAGACTTGCAGAAACAGCACAAGAATGTGATAATTTCAAGATCAAGTGACAGGTTCGTTTGTGTTTTCATGTCAGAAAACTTTCATGAATCTCATATTTCCGTCATTGTTGACAACATAGCGATTCTGTGCTCTCCTTTGACTATGAGTGCTTTCAAAAATGGTATCAGTGTGCCACTGGGCAAGATCTTGAATCCAAACAATGGTCTCAGCTCCTATTCCCAGTTCCATGAAGCTGTGCGCGTCTCAGTCAACTATGACATCCCCTTGGACCAGGTGCTGAAAAAGATGGTGACACTTCTACAAGGTCAGTCTTCAGAGTGTTCAGATAACAAAAAGGAGAAAAAGTTGGATTTCTTGACGCGCCAGTTGCAGCTCTTGACAGAAAAACAGTTTTCGATGAATGACTTTTGTTTTGCCATTGAGTCTTTCCCCCAGTGCAGTTACGAACAGTTGAGGGAGTATTTGGTCCTGCCAAGTAAGCGCAAGCTACAATCGATTGTTGCATCTGTTGATCAAGATGAAGTACTGAGAAAAACTTTTGAGAAAGTGCATAGCCATAAGCCTCAGCAACGGAATGTTTTTCTTTTGGTTGACGAAGTGAAGATTAGGCCGACTGTTGCGTTTTCTGGCGGGGTGCTGAGTGGTATGGCCAAAAACAATCCAGAATGCACAGCAACTGCCATGTTGTGTGTTATGATGAAGTCGTTGCACAAAGGACCCAGTGTAATGATTTCTGTGACACCTGTGCACAAGCTGACAGCAGCATTCCAGTTTGAGATTGTAAAGGAAGAGGCAGCTGCTGTTGAGAGGTCAGGTGGGTGCGTGATAGGTTCCATCACGGACAATCACAAGGTGAACCAGCAGTATTGTAAGCTGTTTGACTGGACCGGTGACACTGATAGTCATGCCACAGCCAAGCATCCACTTGACAATGGGCGTGTCTGGTTTCTCCTGTTTGACACTGTCCATCTACTGAAATGTATCAGGAACAATTGGATCAGTGAGAAGTGCCAAAAGATAAGCTTTGACAACCGATCAGTGGCGTCTTTCACAGATGTCACGCAACTGTATGAAGCCGAGAAAGACAGCGTTCTCAAGATGACATCCCTCACTCAAGCTGCTGTCAACCCTTCAAAACTTCAGCTACAGAATGTGAAACATGTACTGAGAGTTTTCAACGACAAAGTTGTTGCTGCATTGACACTGCAAGGCTGCCATGAGACTGCCACTTTCATCCAAACTGTCGTCAACTGGTGGAACACAGTCAATGTGTCTGGGAAAGGGCAGGACCGGCGCCTCAACGATCCCCATCGAGCTGTTCAAGAACCAGGGTCTACAAGTCTGGATACATTCCTGGGAGTTTTCCAGGGGGCTGACTCGGGGCATGGAGCAACACGCATCCAGTGCCTTACCCATGACACTAAGAAGGCACTAGTGCAGACCATGCAGGGTCTAGCGGCTGTCTGCAAATATTTGTTGACATCTGAACATTTTGAATATGTCCTTCTGCGGGAAATCCAAAGTGACCGACTTGAGGGGGAGTTCTCCGTGTACAGGCAATCCACTGGCGCAAACTCCTTCATGACCACAGGGGACGTCTTCTATGCTTGCAAGAAACGCCTTGCCAGACATGCCGCCACGTACCTCAAGTCAATTGAACTGCAGCCCGAGCCAAAGGAGCACACCTGCCTGGGCCCTGTCATGCTAGGAGATGCAGCCTCCATTGATAAATACACTGCAGAAGTGACACTGACTGTCAATGAGGAGAGCAGTGCTGCTTATGTGGCCGGGTGGCTGGAAAGCAAGTGTGGGGGTGACCTGGCATTCAGTGATGAAGAACCACTTGTGACCAGTGAAGTCAAAGACTTTGTTGAGACTGTCTCCAGAGGCTCCCTGACCATTCCCCATGTGTCGACGTTTGAACTTGTGCGGCTTGGACTGTGTTTTGTCAAGAAGGCGCGTCACCGTGCTTGCTGCCGCAAAAGACTGGGCAGTATTCTTCTAACAGTCGCCAACTTTAACAGCATTGACATTAACTGTTCGAAAGTCTACACGCACTTGTCGAATGTGCTGCTGCATGGGATCCAGAATCTGGAGAAAGACCATCAGAAGAATGCCGTGCTGCTTCAGACATCAGTGAAAAAGGCCCGGTTGGCAGATTGAATGCTGCAGTCAGGTAGTCTTTTTTTGTTTTTTGTTTTGGTTGTTGTTGTTGTTTACTTCTTCTTCTTCTTCTTCTTCTTCTTCGTCTTGTTCCTGGGCTTGAGTTCCCAGGGTCATCCCTTTTCGGGGATGAGAATTGTGCGTGTATGGCCGTTTGTTTTTCCCTGCCGCATGGGCAGCCATACTCCGACTTCGAGTGATTAAGAGATTTTTTATGAATACAGATAGATTGCAGGGCTTGAAGGCAGCAAACAATGCAGATAAAAAGCAAGACAAGAGACAGAAGATGAGAAACAAGGAGAAAGGATAGACAGTGGGAACATTGTTGCCCTGTGTTGCCAGCCAGGGGGTAGCCTATTTCAATCCGCGGGCTACCCTCGCGGTAGTAGTTGTTTACAAAAATGTCTAACCAAAATCTCTGAAAATATGTAATTAACTCATTGTTCAACTTTTGTAGAGCAAATGTGATTCAGAACTTTAAAAACTATTATTTATTAATCATGTCGAGTGATCACAGCTCTACTATTACTAGTCTTGTACAGTAGGGTGCAATGCTGTCAGTCCGAGTAAATGTGGTATTTCAAAGCCTAAACATGCCTACAATTTTAAAAATATATCTATATCTAGGCTTCAGGCAATTTGTGTTGCACCTAAGGACTCAATTTTAATGATTGTGTTAGGTAGAAAGTGGTAGTTAGCAAACGAAGCGATGGCCTCCGCTAGCGAAGTCAGGAATCACGCTGTGCACGTCCTTTAGTAGTAGTCCTTGTATGAAGCTCATAAAGAGATAAACAAATTCACATGCTCTATATGCACAGAATGTCTTCAATGAAATGAAGAAGCTGAGAATACAAAACAAATTTCAGTGACAAAGGAAGAATTGCAATGTGTTTTATCAGTAAATGCTTGCACACTTGAACATCCAATACTTTGCAAATCTTTTTTTATACCCAAGTGCATACAGTTATCACATCTTTTCTGTTAGTGAAAAAAAGTGTTTTTGTTATAAACACTCATATTTTGATCTTGCTCCCATGCAACGGCTGCTTGGTCAGTGAGTGAACTTTACCTTCACTTCCAATCAATTCAATCAATATCTTTCCTAATGAAAATGCAGAACCACTGATGCCAGATGGCATTAGGAATCTCTAGTGGGACACCCTGCAAGGTGTTGGGTTGTCGTTAGGAATCTATGTACAAGGCATTCAGCACAGTCACAATAGCTGCAGCTGCCACACAGAGCAGCTTGGTGCCCCCTCATCCGCCAGATCCCTGGCTGCTGGCTTCGTCTTCATCTTTCCTTCAGCCATCTTCCACATCTGAAATGCACTACATGAACTATGGCTTTGCTTCCAAGTGAATGAAATCAATGTCTTTCCAAATGAAAATGCAGAACCCCCTAAAGCCACATGGCATTTGAAATCTCCAGTGGGATACCCTGCATAGTGTTGGGTTGCAATTAGGAATCTTAGAGCAAGAAATTCGGCAGTCACAATCCGCTGAAGCTGTCATGCGAATCCAGCTGACCTTATCCTAAGCTTTCAAAGAGCACTTGATATGCCTTGTACTCACCTTCCTTCATGTAGTAGTTGAACAGAAAGTTGGAAAATCCCTGCAAAGCAGATGGGAAAAAAATTAGTACATGTCCAGTTATTGTGGCATGGAGCTATGGGACAAAATTATATTTTTATGAAAGCAGATTTGTTCCTTCAGACTAAGCCTACTTAATCCCTAAACACATGAGTAGTTTCAGGCCATTAGATAATCCTGTCAGCCACTCATAAAA
>JAWQFJ010017766.1:47500-67500 GCA_034096865.1 Theodoxus fluviatilis
TTTTTTTAGATAGAGGTGTTTTTGTTTAGGTTTTTTGTATTTTTTTTTTGAGTTTTGTTGTTTTAGGTTGTATTTTGTGTATGTACATTTTTATTTTTTGTTTGTTTTCTGTTTTAGTTTGTAACGTTTGTTGTTGTTTTGTTGTGTTTTGTTTTTTTCTTTTTGTTGTTTTGTTTTTTGTATTGTTTATAGTTGTTTGGTTTTTTTTCTTTTTTTTTTTTTTTTTTTGTTGTTGTTGTTTTTACGTTGTTTAGGTTGAGTTGTTTAGATTTGTTTTTATCTTTTATATTTTGTTGTTTTTTTTGTTTGTGTTTTGTTAGATGTGGCTTTTGGATTGTGTTTTTTTTTGTCCTGTGTTTTGTTTTTTCAGTGTGTTTATTGGTGATTTGCTGTAGATGTTTTTGTTGTAGAGTTTGTTGTTTTTGTTAGGGTGTGGTGGTTTCACTTTTACTTTTGGTTTTGTTGTTTTGTAGTTTTTATTTGGTGTTAGTGTTGTTTGTTATTGTTGTGTTGTTGTTATGTTGGTTTGGTGTTGGTTGTTTATTATGGCTTTGTTTTGTTGTTAGTATTTTTTTGCTTTTGTGTTAGTTGTGGGTGGTTTTTTTTTTAGTTGTTTTTTTTTTTTAGGTGTTTTGTTGTGGTGTTGTTTGTTTGTTGGTTTTGTTATGTTTTTTGTTTGTTGTTTTATAGTGTGTTTGTTACTTATTTTTGTTAGCGTTAGTTTTATTCGTTTCTGTTTTTTTTTTGGTGTTTTTGTTTGTTTATTTGTAGATGTATTTTGTGTGTTTTTTGTTTTTTTTTTTGGTTTGGTGTGTTTTTTTTTGTTGTTTTTTGGTTTTTTGTTGCTTTTTTTTAGGTTTAGTCTTCCCGTTTTTTAGATGGTTGGTTTTTGTGTTTGTTAGTTTTTCTTATTGTTTTTGCTAGTGTTTGTTATTTTGTGTTTGTTTTGTAGTTTAGTTTGGTTTTTTGGGTGTTGTTTTTTTGCGCTGGGATATGGTTTTTTGTTGTGTTTGTATGTGTTTTTTGTGGGTGTTGTGTAGTTTTTGGTGGTTATGGTGTAGTTTTGTTGTTTTGAGTTTTTTGTATTTTGTATTTTTATGTATTTTTTCAGGTTGTAGTTTTTGTTTTTCGGTTGGTAGGTTGGGTGTGGAATGCTTTATTGATGTTGTTGTTTTGTTGTTGTTTATGTTTGGGTGTTTATTGCGGTTTTGGATTCGTTTGTATGTATTTCTTTGTTTTTTTTTTGTATGTAGTTGTGTAGTCTGTGGTTTTTGGTTTTTTGTTAGTGTTGTTTTGTTGTTTTGTTATTGTTTAGTGTTATTTAGTTTTATTGTTATGGTTTTGTTTTGCTTTCTTGTTGTGTTTTTGTTTTGCTTTTTTTGTGTTTTGTTTGTGTTTTTTTTGTAGATGGTTTGTTTTATTTTGTGTTTTGAAGTGTGTGGTTGGTTTCTTTTTATTATGTGTTTTTTGTTGTTTTTGGTCTGCTTTCTGGTTGCATGCTTTTTTTGTTGGTTTAGTTATGTTTTTCTTTTTGTTGGTTTTAGTAGTTTCTGGTATTTTAGTTTTTGCGTGTTGTTGTTTGCGTCATTTTTTGTATTGTTTTTGGTTTTTGTTAGATTTTGTTGCTGATCGTTTGTTGTTAGTCTTTAATTTGTTATTTGTGTAGCCCTGTGCTTTGTTGTTTTCTTTTGTCGGGTTTTTTCTTAGTTTTTTTAGCGGTTCCTGGTTAGTCGATTTCTTTTTTTTTTTTTTTTTTATGAATGTTTTGTTTGTTAGATTTAGGTAGTGACTTTTTTGGTTGTTTTTTTTTGGTTAGATGTTTGTAGGTTGTCTGTTTTTGTTGTGGTTTGTGGTCTTTTTGATCTGTTTTCTTTTGTTTGGGCTTTTGCCTGTTGTTGTGTAGAGTTGGTTTTTGTTTTGTTGTGTGTGTTTGTTTTTGTTTAGTTGTGCGTTAGATTGGTTTTTTTAGGATAGTGTATACGTTTTTGTTGTTGTTTGTTTGTAGGTTGTTTTGTTGGTTTTTGTTAGTTTGTGTTTGTTTTAGCTGTTGTGTTTTACGGTTTTTTTGTATTTAGATGTGTTTTGTTTGGTTTTAAGACTGTGGTCTTTATTTTATTTTGTTAGTGTTTTTTTCTTTTACTTTTTTTTTTTTTTTTTTTATGTTTTTTTTTTTTTTTTGTATGTTCTAGTTTTTATTTTTTTTTGTTTTTTGTGTTTGTTTTTTGTTTTTTGTTTTTTGTTTGTTTGTTGTTTTTTTTTTTGTTGGTAGGTTATATTTGTTTGTTATTTTTGTATGTTTTTTTTGTATTTTTTTGTTGTTTGTTGTTGTTTTGATTTGTTTTTTTGTTTTTTTAGTTCGTGTAGGTTTTTGTTTTTTTTTTTTTTGTTTTTGTTTCTTTTCTTCTGTTTTTTTAGTTTGGTGTTGTTTTTTTTTTGTTTAATTTTTGTTTTTTGTTTTATTTTATTTTTTTTTTAGTTTAGTGATTGTTGTTTTTAGTTTTTTTTTTGTTGTTGGTTTGGTTTCTGTTTCTTTGTGTTTGTTTGTGTTTGCAAGCTGGCTGCCCACCCATGAAAGATGTGATTCATGTGAAACAAGCACAAACATCTATTCACTCTCCACCAGAGAGCTAGGTGAGCAAAAGACAAGTCAGGTGAAAACCCATGGAGATGCTACAAAAGCATCATCAAGTCCCTTCACCATTCTACCATTCTCTACAGGTCTGTAGAGAAGAATGAGACAAAAGGCTGTGCCTGCAGTGGGGAGGAGCACACACACACACACAAGTACATACACGTACACAAACACGTACACAAATACATACACAAACACACACACACACACGTACAAACACACACAACATGCACAACACAAACACAACACACACACCACACATAAATCTACTGAGTCAGCAACAGAAACCACAAATACCACCTTCACTTATGCCTGTGATAGAAAGTCACCATTCCAAGCAGAGGGCTGAACAAAGGTACTCAATCGCCTCTTACAACTGCCAACAGGAATAGCAACTTTGCAAAATTCAACTCCTAAGGGGAGACATGGGTAAAAGAGACATTTTTTAAAAACTGCAATGAGTTTTCAAACTTTCATGCATGGCAATTCAAAGATATACATGAAAATAAATGAAAACCACTTTTGCTCAATGGAAAAAAAGTAGGTCATCTGTTAATTATTTAGATAACATGTAATTTTCTGTCTTAAAAAAATGTACAGCTCAGAATCTATTTTCAGCAAAATTTTAATTTTGGTTTCCTTAGATTTGTCATTTCAATATATAAAACTTGTCACATCCTTTTGGGAAAATTCCAAATTCTTTTGAAATGATACTTACTTAGTTTATTTACTCAAAATCTCCATTTTTAGAACTTGTTTAACTCATTACAGCCTAATGTCATCCGTTAAAAAAAAGCTCCCTGGATTCTGAGCATTTTTGTTTAAAAAGAAAAGACAACCAGTGACCGCTTTCAAAATTAATGTTCTCTGCTTGTACGAGACATTTTGATGATTCAAACACTGTAAGAAAGCTTATACCCTTGGCTTTCTTGTCATGTCAAGCAACTGTCTTTCCTACACATACTTTTTGGGGTATATTTTTAGAAAAATGAAATAACTCTTAACGTCCTATAAGGAATTTCATAATTACAAGCCCCAGTCATGTAAGGTTTTAGAGAAAATGACACATAACACAGTTGATTTGTGTTAAAAAAATCCTACTTCTATAATATTGTATGGATCTGTCAGAAATGTTTTGTGTGTAGTCAAAAATGAATGTTGGTCATTTTAAGATCAAGTATAGAGTGTTTTTGATATTTTTCTGTGCTTTATTTGCATGTAATTAGCATAATTACAGGTAAATAAATGGAAATACGCCCCAAAAAACTTTCTATAAATATAAGCACTGTGTAATTTGTGATGATTTCGTAACAATTCCTCGACATAACATCAGCTATTACTGGCTGTCTCAGCTCACAACGCTTGCTTCAGTAACAGTGGTAATTTGGCAGCTGAATGATGCCCATCAAAAACTGAATGCCCAGATCGGCTTTCATCTCCTCCATGGAGGTTTCGGTTGTTGCGTTGCCATTCTGCCTTGCATACAGTCTCGTCATGGATCATGAGGAACATTACCTTCGAAAAGAGTTGCAGATGATACTCTACTGGTTCTATATCAAGTCCAAGTGGTACTTGTGGAACTATTGCTTCAACGAAAGGATCGTTAGCAAACTCCTTCACAGTGTCTGACCATTCGGCAACGCTGAAATCATTATTCGATGACAACGTCAAAATAGCTTGCTCATGGAAGTCCGATAAATCACTTGTGTGGACACGGGAACTAACGTGTCTAGATCGAACCGTTTCGATAACAAACCAATCACTGCCTGAACCACAGTCAACATTACTGTCCACCATCTTCGAAATGGAGAACGCGCACAAAAAAATGAGCGAAAAAGAAAAAACTCAGTAGAAAAATATTGAAATCTGTTTTAAAAAATTCTAAGAGATCCAATAACCATGTAGCAAAGTAATTTCCTTCGATGCTAGAAATACAGTCAAATACAGTGGCAGAAAGACGGACAACTGGAGGTCAGTCCAGGTGTGGCCCACCCCCAGAGAGTGTAAGGAAGATTATAGGGCCAAAACACTCGGCGACGGGGGATCTTCCTCTGAAGACCATCTGCTGCTTCGCTCCGTAGGGAGTTTCTAGCTATACATATTTCTAGCTACTTCTCACCAGAGTTATCTCCCTTGGAATTCAAGCCGTGAAACACTGGCAGTTACAAGTGATTTGGGATTTAGCTCAGGAGCAGTCTGGAGAGGTACAAGACATTAAGAGTTAATAAAGAAAAATGACTATTCTCTGATCTTTTACAGCTTGTTGTGACTGACATAACAAATTAAATGCATAAGTTTTAACTGTAAAAAAATGTCAACCATTCATTAATCATGTGAGTAAATTACAGCAATATCCATGATTTACAAAGTATTTCACACAAAGTCAAAAGAAACTAGCCGTGATATAAGTAATTTACCATTCTCTGTTTTCACTTGCATTTTTTTCATCTTCTGATCAATTTATTTACATTAGTTAGCCACTGATATACAGCTAAGATTTTGTGCTTTATTATGTCTTCATCTTTCAGAAACAAAAACAATGCTTTACATAGTTTCATAAAAAAAGGAGGAATAAATTCTTGTGACATGATAAAAGACTACTTCTAGCAAAGCAAATGATTGTTATCTTCATTGAACTTACACAAATAATCAAATAATTAACACAGGCAAAATTACTAACCGTTTTTGCACCATCTTGATACAATCAGGAATAATGGAATATTCACAGTACATTCAAAATTAAACCAAAGAGTCTAATAAGCCATGTTGGAGACATGCTCATATTCAGACCAGGAGGTCGCTGAAAAGTTTCATTGGAGCTCATCTTCATCATTGGATTCTTCTTCCAAATATTGGTCTTCTCCACCTACCTTAATATCTATGGGCCAATTCTGGATCAAATTAGACTTTAATGTCACCGCCCTCACTCATATCTGATGCCTTGCCAGCCAAGTTTTCAACTGGTACCAACAAATCCCAATGCCAGTGATGAAAAAAAATCAATAACTCCACATCTACTTCACCGATTGCAATGAAATCTTCATATCTGGGCGCAGCTATTTTGCAGATATCCCACAATTCCCTGCATGGTTGATAGGCCGACCAGATTGACTTGCTTCAATCCGATTTACAGAGCTACATAGGATGCAACTTGTATGTTGTATCTGTCGTAAAAGGTAGATTTATCTTAAACATCGCATTCAACAAAAATCAAAATGTAAAACAAAATTTCTCTGCTCCTGCTTGCTAAATTTTAAATCTGTAAACGCTGAATGGAGGCACTTTCACTCGGCTCCGCAGTAGGCCTAGATTTTATCATGTGATATGTGTAGCTATTTCTGTCCACGCGATGGAAGTACACCCCTATCAAATGCAAAGTCCGTGTAGCATCCGGTCAGAAAGGGGAGATGTAACTTGCACGTAGCATCCGGTCGAAATGGGTTAATGTATAGCTACTGACCTAGGGGCTCATTTCACAAACCCATGTGACAAAATGTTGCTACATGCATAAAGAACACACCTTGAAAATTACAGATCTGTACAATGCTCCAAATATTTTCTGCATAATTTCAAGTTCACAAAAAGTAGTTTACGAGAAAACATGAAAAAAAAACACTACTTGTGAGGGCAATGTTGGCAAAATGTAGTGCGATTAACCCTTGTATGCAGCCAAGCGCCAGCATCGGGTTGGAATACTCCCCAGGGAGTGGAGTTGGTGCTGGTACCTGACTGTGTGCGTCTTAAAATGTCTGTCACTATGTTTGTTGTGAGGGACCAGTGAGGATTGATCAAGATGCCCAGTGATCAGGGGGTAAAGTGTAAAAGCGGTTTGAGACCCAGACAAGGGTGTAAGTCGCCATATAAAATCACACCTTTACCTTTTTTACTTGAGAAAAATTGCTTTTTCCATCTTCTATGTATTATTTCCATTAGCGCCAGCAAAAACTATCAGAGGGATAAGGTTATTTTTATTGCATTTTTACATGTTTTCTAGCATGTTTTAAATAGAGAGACTATTGGAATTACATTGCAGATGGTTGAAGCAACCCAAAAATGCGCATAAGTCAAAATCACCAGAATATGACAGTTCGACCGCTTTTATGGTGGTGTCTCCCCTTAAAAAAAAAAGTTACAAAATGAACAAAATTGGTCTATGCAATAGGGGAAGATTTTTAAAAAAGCTCTGCAGGAACAAAAAGATCTCATAAAAACACCGACACCTGAGGAAGGATGGCACATAATCCCCTCACCTTGTCTGCAAACTGTGTCATGTAGCGCCGTAGCCGGTCCTCATTTTCCGTCTTCTCACACAGCTTGATGAGGGTGTGGAAGTCAAAGTACTTCTCTGCCAGGGATGCTGCCCGCTCGTATTGGTCATGCTCCACTGCAACAAGCCATTGTAACACACTAGGAATGGGCACAGAAAGCCTTGGTATGCCAGCAGACACCATAGAAGCACAATACACAAAAAGCACTGGTGTGCAACCTAACTTCTCTATACTCATATGTCCAGGAACACACTACAGTAACAAATCACACATCAGCCCTGAAAGACAATATGCAATATTACTCTTGCATCTAAATGTGAACTGATGCATTTAGCGCAACACATCAATACAGCAATACAGAGTCTGCACTTTGTTCTACAGTACGTCCACACAAAGGTACAGACACCTGCATTGCACAACACATTAGGACAACAGCATAGAGTCCTGCATTGTGTACAACATACCAAGACATATGGAGGGGAGCCCTGGATTGCATACAACACTACATGTACATCCATACACTTCGCAGTAGAGTACACCAAGACAACACCGCAAAAAGCCTGCATTGTAAAACTGCACCATCTCCATTACTACACCAACACTACAGGAGAGATGCTGCACTCACTGAAGGGAGAGATGAGCTTCTGCCGCTCCTGGTCATATTTCTGCTGGAGGAGGGAGTAGGCGCCGGCGGGAGGAGGGTCCTGGCACCGCAGGGACTCCAGCTGGGAGCTCATCCCATCCAGCACCAGGTCAGCCAGCCCCAGCAGCTGCTGGAAAAGTGCGCCCCGCGTCTCCACCTCCCGTGCCTCCGGCAGTCCACTCTGAAGGGTTACATGGTACTGCAGGAGAAAAGCAAGAGGAGTCAGTTTGGCCTCAGCAGTTCCAGCTGTCTCTGTCCTTCCGCCCAGGTCACCAGCGGCTGTACAGTGTAATGTGTATGCATGAATAAAGACAACAACATTGTTTCTGGCTTTTAAAAGCCTTTCACTCCCAAGAGCGGATCTATCCGCAGTCCAAGGGTCAGCCTTTTTGAAGCTAGTTTTAAAATACCCCTTTCAGCGGGAATCACCTGACTCGAGGTCACATGACCCAGACTGCATGTCTGCAAATGCTTATGTTTTGTGCCTCATACTTGGCCGATTTTGATCGGGTTTTTTGCAATATGTTGATCATGAACTGGTTCTGTTTGGCAAAATGGCTTCCCGACGCTCTACCACGGACGAAGAAGGTATATTTCTGATAGATTTACCGCTAAACTGCGACATTAGCGACGATGAAACTGAAGTCGAAGACGCAACCGAAGACGACATAATTTCGGATATTGCGATTAAGAGCAGCTCCGACAGTGAGGAGGAAGAAAATGTCACAGATCTACCGAGCACATCAACAGGAAGGGGGCGTGGTCGTGCCACTTTGCGAAGGAGAGGTGCTGGATTTCGATCAAGAGGTAGGCAGCGATCAACACCACAACACGTTGCTGAGACGGGGGACCGTACTTTGGACACTGCCATTCCAAAGGACTATTCTCCATTCCATGGACAACATGGACCAAAGCAGACACTGCCCCCTGACATTGTTGAATTTTTCAACTTGTTGTTCCCTCAAGATGCCATTGACTTGATCGTGCAACAAACAAATATGTATGCACATCAGCGTGGAGGTGAATGGGACTATGACACTGACAGTGTGGAAATCCGAGCATTCATCGGAATGTTGTTCTTTGTTGGGATCCACAGGCTGCACATATAAAGTTCATACTTGTATAGGCATCATATTATTTTTTTTGCAATTTATAGTTGGAGAGGTCTGTTTTGAATGAGAAACAGCAAAATAGACCACTTGTTTTTGGAAAATTGTATTTGTCATTTTGGATGCATGTTGTCACAATGAACCTATTGAGAGTGTGTAATATATGTTCAGATGTTTCTGCAATATTTTGGTCCACTTTGAGTAATGATGTAAATTATGATACACTTTTTTGTTTTCTTTTGGTTAAACTCTTCTCGTCCCATTCGCCGCACTGTGCGCCAAAGCGCATTCAGTTGCCTCCCACCCGCCGCACGCTGCGCCAAAGCTACTTCGCTTCGTTTCTTTGTATAATCCACACTTTCTAGTGTTCCCTATCGGACCCAATGTGGTTTTAGAGCAATAGAGAGCTCACCCACAACGTTAGATGAACGTCTAACGCAGAGCGTGAGGTTTAATGCGACTTTTGTGGACTGATTGTGATTGTTTTGATCGAAATGTCTGAGAACATCCCAGAAATTCTGCATCACTCTGTGCTAAAGCTTTTTTGCTTCGTTTCTTTGTATAATCCACACTTTATAGTGCTCCCTATCGGACCTAATGTGGTTTTACAGCAGTAGAGAGGTCTCTCACAACGTTAGATGAACGTGTAACGTGGACTGATTGTGATTGATTTGATCGAGATGTCTGAAGGAAGTGACTGTCATTGTGATGGACGGTTCGTCTCTTCTGTATGTCAGTGCTAGAAAACTGTTAAATATATTTATTTTAAATTTTGACTGGACATTTTCCAATGGATGATTATTGTGTGGTGAAATTCTGGAAAGGATCAGTGGGATCATTACCAAGATATTGCTCGGTAAGCTCAAATTCAGCATGCTCCTATTTCTTGGTTTTTGAAACAAGTGTGTAATTTCAAGCATGCTTTCTCAGTCTTGCTAAAGGCAACTAATGTTTTTTTGTTTTTGTCTTGTAGAGCATTCATTTTCCTTCAAAATGATATGCCACATGATGCATGTAGTATCTTCTCTAGAGGCACAATACACTCTCAAAAGAGCACTACCGGGTGTGTGTTTCTCTGCAGAAAATAATTGTGTTGTGTTCTGTATAAACCTGGTAAGGGAAGAGTTAAAAAATTTGTCAAAGAGTTATTCCCCCTGAATAAATAGTTATCTGCCCTTGTTGACCTTGATATTGTCCTAGTTTGATTCTCATTTTCCTTCAAGAAATATACCCTTTTGATCATCTATATGCTTTTGTTTTCTCATATTTTTATTTTCCTGGACACACTTTAATTTTTTTTTAATGGCTCAAAATAGTTCTGGGAATGAAAGGCTTAGGCCAATCTAAAACTGATGATAACCAAAAAGATGCATAAATTATCATACTAATCACACAATACAGTACAATACAATAGTACTTTATTCATCCTATGAGGAAATTTAGATACTGACTGTCACATAGTTCATCATAAAAAGGAATACAAAAACAACAAAACAGATAATACATTCAGGCTATCACATCCATAAAATCAAACATCTGTTTCATGAAGGAGCGTTGTCGCTGCTGGCAAGAAAGAGTTATGGACCTTGCCATTCTCATCTTTGGCAGTAAAAAGCTTGTGTGTGCTCCGTCTGCTCAGCTTGGAATAGAACTCATGGTGTTGTGGGTGGGAAGGGTCCAGTATAATTCTGTGGGTTTTGTCAACTTCTTGAAAATCTTTACTCTCATTACTTCCACTCCATCACAGTGAAAACATAGGAGCACGATTTCCTGTTTAAATGGATGGATGGTGTTTTACGGCCTATCAGCCTTTGAAGGCTATGTAAGGCCACTAAGCACGAAAATCACTACAGTATTATAGAGTAAACGCAATTCAAGTCACAGTGTCCCTAGTCATTCGCCTCTTACGAATCACGTAGGGAGACTAAGTGGGTCAATTCTTACCTCGAACACACAGGGGGACTGTTTAAATGGAGCTTGATTATAGGCAATATGAATTCTGATAATATACATCAATGCAGATGATGGGCTATTTTGGTGCCTGCTTGAACTATTTTAGCACCTGAGCAAAATGGTGTGCGTCTGCCTGGCTTTGATGAAAAGGTCTGAGAGGTTTGTTTTAGGTCTTCCAACATTTGTCCAATAGTACAGAAGCCAAGACAACAAAACAGACCAGTTTGGTCAGGGAAAGAAAGCCACACTAAGAGAGGATGCAGGAAAGAGATACAAACCTGTTTAGTGAGCAGAGTGCGGATGCCTTGGGAGGAGGACACCGACGTCCAGGGGATGTACTCGGGGTCTGGACTGGCAGCCTTCTCCGCCTGGAAGACTGCAGACTGGCTCTGGCGGTACCGCAGGGCACTCTGGACCACCACCTGCAAGCCACACAATCAGCATCGTCGTCATCAATGTCATTCCATCATCATCACATTCATTTTCATCACCATCACTGTAGTAATAGAGAAATACAGACTAGACTAGTCTTCTTGGCCTAGATTGGAGAGGACAGGGGCGGGTTTCAAAATAGGTAGTCGATCTTGGTCGCAAGATCTTGCTTCGCAGTAAGAGCTAGCTAAAAAAGAAACTACCCAACGTGACGAAGTAATGCGCATGCGTAGACGTCACGACAAGAGGTGAACTAGCCACATTTCAATGGCCGACGTGTTGCCGGTTCATTCAGAAAACGCTCTATTTCGAGATACTAGCAACCCATCCAAAGAAAATATAAGCCATGCACAGCATTAATTTATCAAAGGTGTATGTTGAATGCATTAACAGATCGTGAAACCTCCTACAGTTTACACATCGAATGCAGGTCAACGCATCCATGCCGAACTTTTGTCTCGAATCTTAAAAGCTAGGCACCTCTCAAGCTGCCTCGCTCAATCTACGCTCGTCTTCGATTGGCTCGCTAGCAAGCAAAGAATGAAACTGCCCATTCGGCGAGATCTACGTAGATCTACCGAGATCTTCGCATTTTGAAACCCGCCCCAGGACAGCACAGCAACTGACAAGACAAGATTGGACAAAAGGAGACAGACAGACAGACAGACAGACAGACAGACAGACAGACAGACAGACAGACAGGACAGGACGGCTCATGGACGTTTCGCCCCATTTTTGGCTCATGGACGTTTCGCCCCATTTGCAAGTTCGCCCCAACCACATCGCCCCACATTCTTGCCGGTTCGCCCCACTATCCAAACCCTAACCCTAGAATGTGGGGCGGTGGTTGGGGCGAACGTGCAAATGGGGCGAAACGTCCAGCACCCGACAGGACAGGACAGGGCAGGGCAAGACAAACATATACACAGAACGAGAGAGAGAGAGAGAGAGAGAGAGAGAGAGAGAGAGAGAGAGAGAGAGAGAGAGAGAGAGAGAGAGAGAGAGAGAGAGAGAGACACACACACACACAGACAAGACAGACCAGACCAGACCAGACAGACAGACAGACAGACAGGCAGACAGACAGACAGACAGACAGACAGACAGGCAGGCAGGCAGGCAGGCAGGCAGGCAGGCAGGCAGACAGGCAGACAGACAGACAGACAGACATCCACAGTGAAAAGTCACCAACCTGAAGGATGTTGTTGATGATGGAGATGATATCGACTCTCTCAGCTGAAGTCAGGTCGGAGGAAAGAGACTCATTCTCATACTCCAGCAGTGCAGGTACAATCTCCTCAATGCGTGACACTTCTCTGTAGAAAACATCCTGCACCGTCAAAGCGTCTGGAACCTCTGCATCACGGTAGGCCTCCATCGCTCGGCGAATGCAGTTGTCCACTATCCCTGCATACCTGCAAGTAGAGAGGTGCACACAGTCCTGAATTCCTGTACATGTTAAGGTGCTTCAGCAAATGCTAACAAAGACTAACATTGCATGCCCCATGGGTCAGAAAAGAGCAACAGACAGTAACAAACAAATGCGTGATGAAAACCCCCAAAAACCGTCAGACCTTTTCAGTTATATACAAAGCTGAAGAAAGGACTGGAGATTTACTCATTCACACTAGAGCAAGGACAGCTGAAACAGGTACACTGGAGACCTACTCATTCACACTAGAGCAAGGACAGCTGAAACAGGTACACTGGAGACCTACTCATTCACACTAGAGCAAGGACAGCTGAAACAGGTACACTGGAGACCTACTCATTCACACTAGAGCAAGGGCAGCTGAAAAAGGTAGACTGGAGACCAACTCATTCACACTAGAGCAAGGACAGCTAAAACAGGTACACTGGAGACTCACTCATTCACATTAGAGCAAGGACAGCTGAAACAGGTACACTGGAGACCTACTCATTCACACTAGAACAAGGACAGCTAAAACAGGTACACTGGAGACTCACTCATTCACACTAGAGCAAGGACAGCTGAAACAGGTAGACTTGAGACCTCATTCACACTAGAGCAAGGACAGCTGAAACAGGTAAACTGGAGACCAACTCATTCACACTAGAGCAAGGACAGCTGAAACAGGTACACTGGAGACCTACTCATTCACACTAGAGCAAGGACAGCTGAATAGGAAGACTAGCAAGGAAGCTGAATAGGATGACTAGCAAGGACAGCTGAATAGGATGACTAGCAAGGACAGCTGAATAGGAAGACTAGCAAGGAAGGTGAATAGGATGACTACTACAAACTTACAGTAAGCACAGACTGGGAGAGGAAAAGAGACAGAGCTACTCACTCGGACTGGACATCTCTGAGAGCAATGGCTGCTTCCAGTTTCTCTGTGTGCTCACACAGCAGCAGTCGTGTGGACATGGGGGAGTCCCGCACCATCACAGTTGTCAGCTGTTAGAGAAGGCAAAGATGTGAGGAACTGGTAAAAAGGGCAATTTAAAAATAGGGCTAGGTGGATATACCTTCATAAAAGCATGCCTCAGAAGTCATTACCCAGTGTCCAAATCACAACCTACGTGTTGAGGAGTTACTTTCCAAATGCCATCACCACTGAAATGCTCTCTGATGCTAATCACTCCAGAAAACCTTTACACGTAGTTTCAAATTATCACAGCGAGACGCCATGAGAACAGACCAAAAAGTACGTCCTGCTTGAGCAGCCTAGCCTCAATGGATGACTCTGCATAGAGAGCTGATACTCACCCTGTCCCAGAGCCGGTGGCGTTTGAGGAAGGAGACCAGATAGTCATGGGCTTTCTGCTTGTCCCTCAGCTGCTGGATGATTATCACCGAGTTGGAGGTAACAGAGGAATCTGTCCAAGATAAATTTGTTCAACTTAAGTTTCTCGACTAAAACGACAAATAAATTATTACCTAAACATGATAAACATTATATACGTACACACAAAAATGCACACAAGCGCACACAGACACGCACACATGCGTACACACACACACACGTATGCAGAGCTGGATTCATAATTCAAGGAAGAAGGGCAGCGCATTTACTCTATATATGACCTCCATTCCTGCCCTCATGCCCAACTCCATTTTCACTTCAACCCTCTGTCTATATCTATACGTCCTCACCACACACAGTCACTACTTAGATACACACCTGTTTCTACACTCATCTCCATCTGTGCCAGCAAACACACTCATCATGAGCACTGTCTATACACACCTACTGCTACATTCATTTCAATTGGTACCTATTTACACATACCCAAAGCCCTCCGGTAGGCTGTCCCTAGCTGAGCCACTGGAGTATGAAAGCTCAGGGGGATACAGAAGATGAGGGAGGTTTGAAGCAGCTCTGGCTACATGTAACACCTGTATCTCTACCCCCACATTCATCCTTGTTTCAATGCACACACCCCTTTTAACAGTCAAAATGGCCACGTATCCCTACATCCCCAAGCTTACCCTGGCGCATGGACTCTGCCCAACGGGGGTCAGCAGTGGGGAAGTCATCAATGAGGTCGCGACTGACAGTGGCCACTGCACGGTCCATCTCGCTGCTGGCTGCTCCATCCATCTCAGGAAACACCTCGGAGATGATGGACTGAGCTTCCGTCTGCAGCAACATGCCGGCAACCACTTCTGATTAACTTGAATTAAGATCTTGAACCTCTTAGGGTTTTTTCCAACAATTCAAATTTCAATGTCCTATGGTTATCCTGATAATGATACTGTACAAAACTAGAAGTTTCAACACTATTCAAGTAAAAATTAGGGGTGTTGCTTCAGGAGGACCGACAGGATTAAGACATCCTACAAATGTGGCTAAACACTACATCTGACAATTCTTGACTACACTGATGAGCTCAGGACTGCACTGGCAGTTTTAGACTACATCAAGACCTCTGGGCTACTTGGCAGTTCTGGGCGACTTGGCAGTTCTGGGCTACTTGGCAGTTCTGGGCGACTCGGCAGTTCTGGGCGACTCGGCAGTTCTGGGCGACTCGGCAGTTCTGGGCGACTCGGCAGTTCTGGGTGACTCGGCAGTTCTGGGCGACTCGGCAGTTCTGGGCGACTCGGCAGTTCTGGGCGACTTGGCAGTTCTGGGTGACTTGGCAGTTCTGGGTGACTTGGCAGTTCTGGGCGACTCGGCAGTTCTGGGTGACTCGGCAGTTCTGGGTGACTTGGCAGTTCTGGGCGACTTGGCAGTTCTGGGCTACTTGGCAGTTCTGGGCGACTCGGCAGTTCTGGGCGACTCGGCAGTTCTGGGCGACTCGGCAGTTCTGGGTGACTCGGCAGTTCTGGGCGACTCGGCAGTTCTGGGCGACTCGGCAGTTCTGGGCGACTTTGCAGTTCTGGGTGACTTTGCAGTTCTGGGTGACTCGGCAGTTCTGGGTGACTTTGCAGTTCTGGGCGACTTTGCAGTTCTGGGTGACTTTGCAGTTCTGGGTGACTTTGCAGTTCTGGGTGACTTTGCAGTTCTGGGTGACTTTGCAGTTCTGGGTGACTTTGCAGTTATGGGCTACTCGGCAGTTCTGGGTGACTTTGCAGTTCTGGGCGACTTGGCAGTTCTGGGCGACTCAGAAGTTCTGGGTGACTTTGCAGTTTTGGGTAACTTGGCAGTTCTGGGCTGCAGCTCTGAACTGCACTGACACCTCGGAATCACATGAAAACACCAAAGACTCAAGATTGTACAAGAAAGATCTGGACAGTGCAGACAGCTCTGTGCCATTATGAAGCTCCAGACTCACCACGTCACCCTTGAGGGAGCACAGGAAGGCTGCCTTGAGCTGAGAGGACCGGTCTTCGCTCATCCTCATTTCAGCCACGTGGTGCAGGCTGGCAGCCAGGGAAGTCTGTGGCAAACAGGAGGTTGGCGTACACACATATACAACTCCCACACTCAGCGAGGTCTATCACACACAGACATACAGAAGTGTCATACTCAGGGGAGTCTTTCATATACACAGCACCTGTCCCATACAATGCTCAGTACACATTTTCACTCGCCACACACAGTGCCAACTACTTATATATGTACATCTGCCTCACAAAGAGGTGTTCATTACACAACAAAGACATAACAAAGAGTTCATCATGTGTGCAATTACACACACGCAATTGCCCCCCCCCCCCCCCCCCCCCCCCCAACACCACCATTATTCCCTACACACACACACACTCTCAGATCCTACCTCACAGACATGACTGAACCAACGTCAAGACGATATCTAGCAGAACATAAAAGGTCAGAAGGTTACAGCCTTGACCCCCCTTAAATCAGGAGCACGAAATTTTCCTGCAAGTGTGTCTCAGGTTTGTAAGAAAAATGTTTCAATCAAAACTTCACCTTTATTATGCAAGTAGCATGCACATATAGCCTAAGATTCATTTCACTTTCAGGCCAAGAAATGAGTACTGGCAACTATTGCTACTCACCAGGAAGAAAGTGAAATGCCTGCGGATGCAAATGTAATGGGAAATGCCGCAGTTCGGGAACTTTCCCTGTCCTTGAACAGATCAGATTGGACTGAGACGGACGGTTTTTAGTGACGATGACGTAATAATAAAAAGTGACGTATGACAGCAGCGACGACGACAGTTAGGAAAAATATGGCACCATAGAAAGACGTGGCGTTTCGAACTCTTGGCGTGTTATCACTGGGAGTGATTGCTGGAAGTAGTGGCATCATGGGTGTAGGGATAAGTCGAACCGTGATGACTCTGGCCTATGAAGAGAGGTAAGAGTCTGTCCTGATTTGTTCTTGGAGCAGAGATGGATGAAGTCGTTATTGTGAGCAAGTGAGAGCGCGACTGAACGTAACACTAGACAAGTGAGAGCTTTTGGGGCTGTTGGCACCTTTGAAAGCGCACTCGCCATCGCTGTACGTTTATTGCCAAGCCATGAATTAAAGATCTTCATGTAGAAAACTCCCGCCGAAGTCCTGCTTCTACTTTCCTGGCGCGAGCTGGGACGGACCGCAAGTTAGAGACCACCTACCCGCAACACAACCATTATGTTCTACTCACCAGGGAAAAAATATCAGGCCTGACCAAAATAACTTGATAGAAATCATTACATAGGAGTTATCTGCAATGGATAAATGGAACAATGTGGATTATAGTGAGATTATTGTATAAGATTCTCCATTCTAACTTGACAGAAATTGCTTAGTAGGAGCTATCTGCAATATTTCAATAGGACAAGGGGTACCGAGGTGGAATTATAACACAAGTCCCTCCATCCTCACTGCCACCTTAATCTGACTTGTTGTTTGCCAAAATGAAGAAGGGATACGCCCAAAACGTTTGTTTCTATACCAAACCAGTGATCCCCACACCTCCCAGTGATCTGTGATCATTTTTTGTTTTGTCATCTGGAATCCAGCAGTCTATCTTTTACCTACTGCTGACGCGGAATGAGTCGTTGTCGGCAAGATTTCCGGACACTGTACCACAGTTTTGAAATCTCGGCCTTACAGTCACGTGACTCGCACGCCCGGGGAGTTATGCCAAGATTCGGCCGCGTTAATGTATCTGCGTTTTGTAACAAACGTCTTGCTCGGCGATACTGTACTCCCATGCACCTTAACGGTCCGCGAGATTCGGGTGTAATCTTAAGCTAAACGACGTTTATAAATGTCCGTTCTCGCGAGAAATGCAGAGATTTGAAACTGGGGTACAGTGTCCGGAAATGTTGCCGACAACGACCATTTCAGCACTGCTGACGACAGTTGGGTCTGACACTCACCAGGTCCCGGGTAAGGAGCTCTGACACTGACTCATCCATGCCACTGGAAAGCAAGCAGCAAGTAGAACTGGTAACCATAAATGAGTGATAAGAGAATTTCTCTCTCTCTCTCTCTCTCTCACACACACACACACACACACACACACATTCTACAACAAGGCAAATTAAGCTGCATCACCATTCTTCTTTGTGTCACAAAATAAAATCCTGCACAATTACAGAAATATTTGGTGATTATTTATTTCTCTTTCAAAGGAAAGTAAAAAAGCTTGCCACTGCTGACACAGTGCACTTTAAATAAAATTTTCTGGGGCTAAGGAATTTTAAAACAACACAAGAAATGTTCTGGAAGCCAAATGCACTTTTCTCACTTCCTGTCCATTACACAATGCATTATACACAATACACTGACCTCGATTACAGACAGTCGGTGTGGATGGATAGTCCAGCTTGTTCACAACAGATTGTGCAGAGAAAATAAAACAGCAACAAGACACACTGCTGTGTTAACCCATTCGCTTCAGATGGAACGCGCACGTTGCATCCCCCCTTCGCAACGGTAATGGCCGACTTATCGCAATGCCTGCTGGGAAGCAGAGTGACTGCGCACTAAGCTAGTGCAAGTTTGATCGAAATCGGACAAGTTTTAGCTGTGTGGTTGCAATTTTTGTCGAGATTTTGACTGACGTTCGAAATTTTTTCGCGTCATGGCTGACTTTCCATTGGATGAGAGCAAAGGAAACGACATTGATGCCGATTCCGATTCTGATTATGATTTCGACGATGTCGATGCGCCGGAAGATCCGCTTCAACAGGACCAGTGGATGCGAGAGATGTTGGAGGAGGAATCGTCGGAGGAAGAGTTTCTAGGCTTCCAAGGATCATGGCAGACAGAAAATTTTCGTTCTCGCACACGACACGCCTTTCGACGCGCTCAAGGAGTGAAGATTGACATCCCCTCGGACGCAAAGCCTCTTCATGTCTTCTCTCTGATCTTCACAGACGCGATGTGGGAACGACTTGTGACAGAGACAAATCGATATGCTGAGAGAGAGAGAGAGACAGAGGAATCCACCTCCTGCCAGCTCCAAGTGATGTAAAAAAAATCATGATTTTTGAAAGACTTTATCACTTGCTAATGCATGCCTATTTTTGAAAGACTTTATCACTTGCAAATGCATGTTTTGCACCTTTTCCCTTTATATTATCTGTCATGTCATGCATGTGCTTCATGTTTACCTTTATTTGAGTGAAAAAAGGCATGGTGAAAATTACTGTGTGATCATGTAAAAAAACAACACAATTTTTGCGATTTCATGTCAAGTACCATATTTGCTGTATCTCATGAACAAATTGATTTAGGACTTTGCATTTTGTTTCAGCAGATAGCTAAATGAGTAAAGTATCCATTAACCATTAACGTGGCATCATAACAAAGCCATCACTGTCCTTCTGTGGCAAATTAACAAGGACTTCGGAAGAAAAAAACGCACCACCTTACTTCTTTTCATCATAGCTCCTTAACAGTACAACTTACACAGACACAATGTATTGGTGAAATGTTCAGAAATGAACCAACAACAACATAAAACAAACATTGCCTTTCTATTTTCAATCTACATTTATTCATAATTTTTCAAAATGACAAAATTAGGAAATTTGAGGCATCATTAATTGGCCAAGCTCAATTGTACACAAGAATTTCCAGTGCTAAAATTATAAAGAAATTGTCTGAAGATGGTCTCATGATATGACATTAGGAAAAACAAATTATTTCTCATGCACTTTGTGTTCTCAAAATCATGATACATCATTAGGAAACCATGTGTTGTACAAAAAATCCACAAGGGTTATTTCCGGACACCTCCTGATACATTTATTATTAAATTTTATATTATTTCTGTTCAGCTATGCAATACATGCTGACAAAATATGTTGCTAAAATGTTACTAATGCTCCAAGGAAAGAGAGGGCACAACATTCTAAATGCCAAGTATAAAATCATGTATACACTAATTTGTCACCTTACATGCAAAAATATATGGTATTCCAAAGAGAATCAAAAAGAGTCCAGTCAACTACAGAAGGAATATTTGAATGCTAAGGGTAAGTATCAAGGAAGACTGAACCATTCTCATTCTAAAAAATCTGATTGTCTCATTGGCACCACCAGTGGAGGTGGAAGGGGTGGGGGAGACACCACCAGTGGAGGTAGAAGGGGTG